>APFE031376964.1:104767-137437 GCA_000404065.3 Pinus taeda
TTTCTAGCACAAGTTTGCCCGTCTGCGCCTTCCAAGAAGGTTTTCAAAGTGGGAAAGAATTTATCTTTTCCTTAGTGATTTTGGCTAGAAAATTGATTTTCCAATATAAAAAAGTGTCGGAATTTCCAAAAACTATGTTTTCACTGCCAACCCTTTTCTCTCTCTCTCTCTTTTTTAAAGACAAGGATCAAGGGATTGTGGAATCATGTGGTGAGGCCACCTTATCTATAATCTTGATATCATCTTGTTTCATAAGAGCTTGGATAAATTCCTCCTTTGTCTGAGGCTTTTGGTACAACCTAAATCGTTATCCATTTTCCATAAACAAAGTTCGACTATTATCAATGGTACGTAATTTAACAAAACCATTATCATATATTGTGTCAACTTCATATGACCCAATCCAGAAAGTGTAGAATTTATAATTAAAGTATTAATTTCTTGTCAAACAAAAGAGTTGAGCCCCCTTCTTTAAACTTCTTCTCTTTGATGAATCTATCATTCCACTTTTCCCATTGTTGTTGAACAAGAATTGTGTGTTGAAGGGCATCTTGGCGAAGTTCATTGAGTTGTTCCTGAAATAGCCCAAGGTTAAAAATTCATGTAATAAAGTTAATAAAGGGCAAATAAGACCAAGGTCAAGGGACACTTATTCCAAGCTGAATGTTGGGAAAAAAATATCCTAGTGGGTGTTCACTTTGGTTTATTTATGGCTAAGGAAATTTGCAAAGGCAATGGCGAAGGCTTGAAAAAGACAAGAGGATTAATTAACATTTTGTTTATGAAAATAAAGGAAATTAAGATAAAAGGAAGGTGAAATGTCACAATTTTCATGTGAGGAGGAAATTGAAAGAAAATAGAGGAAAAATGAAGAAATTAGAGGCCTCAATGATAAAAGGTATTATGAGTTTCAATTCACAACCTTTTGTTAGTTTTGTTTTGGAATTAGTCCCAAAGAGGAGAATAGCATCAAAAGGATAAGGAAAGAAAACAAGCAAAAGAAGGACAAGGAAAGAAAATGAATGCAAGGGAAGCAAAGGAAGGACAAGGAAAGCAAGGATCAAGTAAGGAAAGGTTGGATCAAGCAACTTTAGCAGGAATACTTGCAAGTAACGGGTTGCATGTATGGTTTCCTAGTTGGTTTTGGAATGCATGGTATGTGCATGTGTGTATTTGGTTTCAATGTTGCCAGTGGAATGGATATTACTAGGTTTTGACTCTAGTTTTTAGCCTTGCCTTTGCATTTCTGGATAGCCATGGTGTGAACTGATTATTTCTCAGTTCAACTTTAGATTTTTAGAAGGTTTTGGATCTGGGTGAGGTTTTCTCAAGAAAATCCCAAGGGTTGTGGGTGGATATGGTTTTCTCTGGGAAGCCCTCAATAGGTGGGTGGAGACAGGAAACTTCCTCAAGGGATGGTGTAGGAATTCTCAAGCATCCAAGCTTGGTTTGGTTTTGTTCTCTCAGGACTGAGTTAGAACATATTACAATATGTTGAGGGTGGAGAAGGTTTAACCTTTGGATTCCCTTGTTTATTTATGGATTGGTTTATCCCATGATATCCCACATTCATGCTTGGAATACGGTACAGGGGTGATTGGCTTAAAGAAAGATTTGGTTTAGCCCAATCTATAGTCGGGTGGTACATGGGAGTCCCTAACTTAGTTGGATTTTGCATATGGTTGATAATAACTAAGTTTCTCTTGTGTTTGATAAGTAAATTTCCTTGTTATTATGTGCCTTTAATGGTTGTTTTATCATTGTTATCTATCTGGTTATATATTGGTTATAAGCATGGTCATATGACATATTTAAGTATGGCTCTTATCAAATTTCATTCAATGAATGTTGGGTTAATGAATTCATGCCCTAATTGGTATTATGGCAACTATTCTGAGAAGGAATAAATAATTCTTGTTAAACCTCAGATAAGTTTCAAATCTCTATGTTCAGATATGCATTCATAACTTGTACATCTCATGTTCTCAATGTGTTTGACAGAATGGCAATCCTGGTTGGGAGAGGTAAGGTCAGGTCCTAGTTTAAGTTTTGATGTTGAAGCCTTGTTTCAATGTGATTCATCATTTTGGAAGTTTCACTAAGTTCTGCATAGGGTCCTGAGCCTTAGCCTTGAAAAAGTGGCTCGGAATTTGGTGTTGTTAGCATAGAACTGACTGAAAAATTCCACAGCCACTAGGAAGCAAGGCTATGGGAGCTACTGGAGGGTTACAATCACTTGGAAGTCTTGGCAAGGGATAAATTTAGACTCTAGGTCAGTGAAACAAAAAGCTAACTCAAAGGTTGGACACCTGGAGGAGTTGGATTGCTCCTGGAGATCTTGTAGCACCTGAGGGAAGTCCGTAAGGTCTTAAGTTTTTAACTCCATTTCCTTAAGGCCATATAGGAGGTTGAGTCTTATCATAGTGACCCTCATCTCATGTTTACCCCAACATACTGGTTAAAGTGGGTAGATATGGGAGGAGGTGTTACAAATCCAATTGATGCTATTGTGTTTTTGAGAGATTCATCCCAACTTGAAGTGTTGTATTTAAAGTTTTGAACTAAAATTCAATTGGAAGTATCACTTGTTACAAAAGCTCATAAGGGGTAAGTCCTGTGGTGTTCCTTCAGGTGATTTGGTAGGCCTAAATTTCCTTCAATAGATTTTCATCCAATCCTTATGATGTTGTTTCACTGCCCTTTTCAAGATGGATTCTAATACTTATTGGTGATCTATACCTTTCCATTTGCTTATGGATGGTATGGGGTGGACATTCATTGTTTTATCTTGAATTTTTTAGTAATGAACTTAATGAATCAAGAAGTGAGTTGGGTTCCTTGGTCTATAGCAATTTGTCATGGAATGCCATAATGCATGAATATCTCTTCATATAGAAAGCCAACCATTTCTTGTTTTGTTGATTTTGGCAATGCCTTTCAATTAAACCCATTTAGTTACAAAGTTTGTGCACACTAAAATGCATGTATTTTGTTTTTATGGCGGGTTGACTAGTCCTATAAAATCAAAGGCCCATTCCTTGCAAGGATCTCTCATGACCTGTAGTTACAATGGCATATCATCTATTTGTACATGTCTTCCCATCCATTGACACTTATCATAACTACAAGCATACTTCTTGGAATCCCCAAAAATGGTGGGCCAATAGTATCCTTGTTGGTAAATGTTATTTAAAATTCTTTCATCTACAAAGTGTCCCCCACATGGCTCATCATTAATTTCCTTACAAATGTAATATATCTCATCTTCACGCAAATAGGTTGGATCATAAGATATGGTATTGTGCGGAATAAGTACCCCTGAACCTAGGAACAAATAACAATTTGTTTAATAACCTTATGATGGTGTCTTAGTGATGAATGTTGTGGAAGATTCCATGCATACAAATAATTAGCAATATTTTCAAACCAAGGTGTGTTAGTAGATAGTGCAAACAAATGCTCATCAGGAAAGACATTTTCTACTGGAATCAGATTTTCCTCATTATTCAATCTAGGGAGAAAATCAACTACAACATTATCTTTCCTAGGTCTATATAGAATGGTGATACCAAACTCTTGGAGAAGAAAAATCCACCTGGTTACCCTACCATTAGTAATAGGTTTGTTCATAAGATAACATATGGTTGAGTGATTAGTGTGTACAAATATTGGGCATCCGGTAATATAATGATGGAATTTGTTAATGGCATGTAGAACAATAAGAAATTCCTTTTGAGTCATGGTATAATTATGTTTAGTTGGGGAAAGGTTTTTACTATTGTAGTAAATGGCATAAGGTCATTGTTCCTCTTCTTGACCTAACACAACTCCATTTGCTATGTTGGAAGCATCAATAGAGATATTGAAAGGAAGGGTCCAATTAGGTCCTCACAAGGTAGGGTTTGTTGATAGTTTCTCCTTTAAATATTCAAAATCTAATTAACATTTATCATTCCAATAAAATTATACATATTTAGTCAAAAAACAAAATAGGGGTGATGCTACCTTAGTAAATTTTTCTATAAACCTGTGGTAGTACCCCACATATCCTAAGAAATTATGCACATATTTCTATGAGGTTGGAGCTAGGAGATTACAGATTATATATATTTTAGCAATATCTACTTTTGTCCCTTCACAAGCCACATGATGCCCCAATACTATCCCCCCAATAAAAAGAATTTTGAATTTTCTACTGCTAAGAGCAAGGTTGGTTTCATTACATGAGACTAAATTTTTTTCAAGATTGGTCACAACGTCCTCAAAGGTATTTTTGTATATGGTGAAATAATCCATATATATTTCAATGCAATCATTGCTAAGGTTAGGAAATACATCAAGAACAACCCTTTGAAATGTGGTGAGGACATTACATAAATCAAATGGAATAATTCAATAATCATATGTCTCCCAGGGGCATGTAAATGTCATATTTTCTTGGTCTTAAGGGGAAATCTAGATCTGGTTATAGCCACTGAATCCATCAAGAAAAGGGAAATTTCTTCCCTGCCAGGGTATCAAGGACATGATCAATTAATGGTAAAGGGAAATATTCCTTCAAGTTAGCCTTGTTTATCTCTCCATAATCTACACTTACTCACCATTTACCATTCTCCTTAAACATAATAACCAGTGGTGAAACCCATTGACTATCAGAAATAGGGTAGATCAAACTTGTGCTAAGTATTTTTTGGAGTTCTTTCTTAACTATATCCTTAAGAGCAAGATTCATCCTTTGTTGGGGTTGTTGTATGAGTTGAGAATCATCATTAATGTAGTTGTTAGGTACAAAAATTTGGATGGACTCCTTTCATATCAGTATATCCCATGCAAAATAACTATTATGTTTTCGTAACATTTCAATAAACTACTCTTACTGAGTGGGTTCTAATCCACTATTAATGTTCAAGATTTTCCCAGGATAAATTTCAATAGGAAGAGAATGTTCCTCAGAGACAATAACCAAATGTGCCATGTTTTCCCTATGATGAATCAATTCAGCAGGAGAATAATTCTCTTGGGAGTATCTTTCAAGGAGGTGTGCAAGAGGTCAGGGGCCAAGTACATGAGGTTGAGTCATCAAGGTGCAAATCACACCATCTTCAATTTTTTCCTTAAGAACTGAGGCTTGGTCAATAGTAAGGAGAGGTTGAATTTATCCATCCTTATTGTCTTTGGGCCAAAGGGGAGTTCCATAATTAGAAGTGGTTTTCATAGGGCGATAGAGAGCCAACTTCTTGGTAGGGTTACCATGACAAATGGTTATATCAACAAATCTGAAGTTGATGTATGCATTAGCTATAGCCACCGATGGCCTTCCCAAAATCAAAGGAAATCCCTCAATATTGGTTTTTATTTAAGAATCACCAAGTCAACAAGGCATTCCCATGAATATATAGAAATGACTATATATTCAAGGACACTTTCTGTCTTTATAGTTGTCTAATCAACTAGTTGGAGTATTGTTGGATTTGGTCGTAGTGTTGATAATTGGAGTTTTTTTAGTTTATTTTGTCATGACATTAATGGATTCCCCAAAATCTATATGAGTATTATATATGATATCACTATTAATATTAACACTCACGACTAAAATTCTAGGGTCCATATATCTAGCTACGAAAATTTTCCCCAACATTAGGTCACCCAATTTTCATATTACCTTAATGATTTTGGGGTCCTTATTTTCCCTCCATGGCTTTTAGAGACAAATTTATCTCATGAAATTTGCATAAATTAGAACATATTTTATGGCTTGGAACAATGGAATATTAACACAAACATTTTTTAGTTCACATAAAAAATTAAACTCTTGCAATGAAGAAGGGTTTTCCAAACATAACATCTATGTATATAGGGGAACTAGCTCCTTTCTTGGTGCAAGTTTAGGAAGAGAGGAATTTTAATCATAGTTGTCTAATCTTACAAGATGTTCCTCATCCTATTACTGTTGAATCAAAATAGTAGTCAAATCATTAATAACCTTCCATGATCATAAGTGGATATATTGATAATTGACATAAGTGATAGTATAAGTAGGAAAATGGGATAGTTCAACATTGTAGGAAGGATGTGCTAATATATAATTTGGGTTAAGTATGGGTTGGACAAGTATTTGCAGTCTTTGGGATGTTTGAGAAGTTTGATTTGATGTTAGTTGAACTTGTTATGGATGTAATAGAGGAGGGGAATATTATGGAACTCATAGTGGCATGTTCCTGAAGGGACGAGGTCCCCTGTCACCTAGGGCCCAATTTTGGTTTTGTATTTGAGTAGGCCATTGTTTCCATGGCACTTGGGGTTGCCATGCTAGTACTGGAGTTTGATATGAAGAAAAAAAATACAAATAATCTAGTTTTGAACCAAATGATCGATGGGGAAAGGTTTATATTGAGCTATAAAATAGATTTGTTTGGTCTCTTCATTATCTTTCTAAAAGATTTCCTTAAGCCTTAGTAAGGAAGGACAATATTTAGTGGCATGTTTCTATTCAAAAAGTATACACAGTTCAGTATCATTTAAAGGATGTTTTTGAAGGGGTTGTTTCTTTTAGAATTTGGAGAAAAATATAGCTATGGCTAACTGAAGTTCTATCTTTTATTTTCTTGTAGGATGTTGATGTAGCAGCTGCAAAATCCTCCAAAAGTTTGTCCTGCATCCAATTTCGTAGCCTCCTTTGAGAGTTTTTCTTGATGACTGCACACACTCAGGTTCACTCTGTGAGCTCATGTGAGTCTTCGCACCCACCTTGCTTGATCATTCCACCGACCACTTTTACATGTTGATGTCAAAGTCATGCTTGTGACCATGTCCTGGTCATACTCAAGGTCTTCACTTCGTGTGTACATGTTGTATTCGCTATGTAAACATATGTCACGCTCACATATGGATTTATATTCACTATCGTGCAAGCATCATTGTGGTCATCCAATGATCAATCATAAGCATCACACTTGTCACTCACACTATCGGTTAATCATGTTGAGCATATTTTTCTAGATGGTTTGATTCGTCTCGTCGGAAAGTCATGTGAGTGTGTGTTTGCAAGATCATGTATGTACCTTTCCACCCATTCACACACTTAGTCATTTTGTTGAATTTTTGATGAATGGATTCCCCTCTGGTAGCCAGACCTTCACCCCACCATCGAATTGATCGAATGTCACCCAAAAAAGTGTAGAAGCACCAAGCAAGCAATTTCAAGCTGCACTGCCTGCAAGCGGATCAATCAGCCTTCATGCTGGTCAACTGAAGATTTTGACACAGAAGTCACCCTGAGACTAACTCCCCTCAAAAATTTTGCAAAGGCTGCAGACCTTTCTTTCTCTATTAACTGATAAAATTGCGTAGATAGACCAAATAGACAACTAGTACCCATCTCTATCTCCCTTAGAAAATTGCATAGTTTTTTCAGCTAGCCCGTTAGTCAGTCGACCAAATGCTCACCAAAAAAATTGCGCAGTTTTCTTGAGATATCCCTTTGCTACCCAATAGTCTTCTCATCTTGAAAACTGCGCAGAGGTGATCAGCAGGCAGCCTCCCAGCATCAACGCAGTTTTTCCTACCAGTACCTCCTGGCAGCCGACTGCCAGTTCCCTCCATGAATTTCACAATTCTCGCTGCCAAGACCCAGCAATGGACTACCAATTTCCTCCAAGAACTACGTCGTTTTTGCTTCCAATATCCCAATAGCTGACTGCCAATTCCAACCAAGAATTTTTCAGTTTTTGCTACAAGTGACCCAGCAGCCAGCTGCCAGTTCCCTCCGGGAATTACACAATTTTGGCTACCAATCTCCTGCTACCCACTCCTTCCAGAAATTGTGCAGATTTTGTCTGTCATTCCTTCCCACAGCTCAGACTTCTCCTCTCAATAACTGTGCATTTTTTCCTCTGGCTGAGCCAAACCCTACATATAGTCACTATCGATCCAAATTTCCCATCTCCATCACCAAGTGGCTGTTGTGCAGTTTTTACTAGCAGTGCCCGGAGCCTCCATCCAAGCTCATTCCTCGCAGCCTTGTCCCCTCTCCCAGTCACCTGCATCCAAAACGATCATGCATCATGGTAGACTAGGAGTTTTATGGATTTGATGTCGTCTCTTCATGAGTGAGCACATGCAAAAGGACATGTTCGCCAATGGATGAGATGAACATGCACTTTTCGCCAACGGGTGAACTTGTCAAGCTTACCAACGTATAAACAAGAAGCAATATGCGGATGCAACATCAAGCGAACCAACTACCATAGAAGACTTCGTGCACTTTTCCATGTTGAGGTGAGGTTGTGACACACCATGAGGACATCCATCACCCAACGACACTACAACTCGACATGCACACTAGCAACAACACGAATGTACCAACACTATCATGTCGAGTCTTGTCATGATTCATGTCATCCACATCTCTACTATGGGCCATATTTTCAATCAATGTAATGTAATGTGGAAGTCCAAGAGACCCACTTGTTGTATGAAGAGTCATGTAAAGTAGAAAATTCATGGAAGTCAAACAGTCATAAGGGTAGTCGAACAACCACAAGGGTAAGTTTCAACCTTGGCTATAAATACTCTGTCATTTGTACATGCAAAGGAATTTTCACCTCATCTCCTCCCACATAGCTTTGAGAGTCTATAATATTTTCTTTGAGGAGTAAGTAGTGGCTCCAATGCCCTTCCCATGGGGTTAGTGATGTATGGTGTAACGATGTGTCTTGGAACTTTTTCTTAATTCAGAAGCCTGCTAACAGGCCAACACATTTCCACACGTGTATTGTAGCTGTTGTAAGACTGATATTGAACTAACTTGTGTTTAACACTTGAAATCATTCACTTGTTGTAATACATATATATTAATGAAAATGTGTTGTATAAGTTGTTAATGTTGTCATGCCCTTGTTGGTTACCTCCCCGGACATCAGACATACCTTTCAAATAAAATTTCTATAAAAACTGTCGCACTCACACAGACTCCTCCACTGAGTGATGTACATGTTATCTTTCCTTGTGTGTTGTGGCTACCTTATCCGTGTGGACTGGTCTTCCAGAGGTTATGCACATCTTGTTGTGATGTGTCTTCCTAACAGAGTTGGGGCTTCCTCCCTCCTGAATTGGGACTCACTCCCACCCTCTCTCTCTACGATGAAAGAACAATTGACACAAGTAACACTAATAAATCAACAGGCATGCGAACCTCACTATTCGAAGACAAAGAAGACACTCCCCTGTGCTGACAAGCAAGAGATGAGGCAAATATTTAAGATAATGGAAACTGGGCCATCATACTAGATGGGATTTCCACACCAAATAGTGTGAGGTCTAGTTGGGACTTCATACTGGGGTGATCCCCTTAATGTTAGCGGTTCCAGCACCATCAACATGTTAGGCACTAGAAGGAGGAAAACTAGTTGTATATGGCTGGACGTCCTCTCACACTCACTCATCAACCATCTGGTCAAGTAAGTAACTCGCACTTCCTCTCACCTACATGTGACTCTACAGTTGGTTACTACTCACCTCCTAGGATTGAACATAAAATTCCATATCATCACCTTCATTCTATCCATCACATCACCCGCTAGTTCGTGAAAGCAGTCGGACTGATCCCAGGCATACAACACCTTCCATATAGATCAAGGAAGCCAAAAGCCACTCCCACAAGGGTTGTTTTATTTGTTATCACTTAGAAATTTCTCAAGGTTAAATAAATAAATCACTGAGGTAACCACAAACCTACTTTGGAGATTAGGATCTAGTCTCCCTAATCTCAGAGAGGACTCTCTCTCTTTTTTATTTAACTTTGTTTAGTTATTTTATTTTAGGCTAGTTAAGATTGTGCTTGGATTTTGATTTTAATTTTGGTGGTGGGATCACTTACTTAGATGGATATATGAATGCTTGGTTTCCATTGGGCTATGGATTCAATCGGGCTTTGAAAACAGAATAACAACAAACCATAAAGAAAATGTTACAAGGCAAGATAGGTGAGCAATATCAGATCTCAAAGGCTGGATGGTGAAATGATTTCCAATCGGGATCAAGGAGCAATTAAGGATTCCTTAAACCAGATTATGAAGAGAAATGCAAGAGGTTAACCAGGATGGGAGAGAAATTAAGGGTTCTCAAATACAAATATCAGAGGAAAACATATAAATGATCAACTGTACAAAACATAGTGTACTTAAACAAGTTCTGAGTTATATTTTCAGTTTAATTCGTTCAAATTTGGATAGCATTTAATTTTATGAAACACTTAGAAAAATAACATAAACAAGATGAAATTTGTACTTCACTGAGATAGCTCAACACATGATTGTAAAGAAGTTTCTTTATAACTTGTCTTATCTGTCAACTGGAAATTGGTACAATAACCCTTAAGTAGTAGATAAGTCAGCTATATAAATATTCAGAAATCCACACTCTACCTTCAATACTTCGAATTATGAAGTATTTATACAAAAATAATTTACAAAATATCTCAAACTGTATTGAGAACTTATCTGGGAAAAAGAAATATCTTCATGCAAGAAGATAGAGACAGTTATTGAAGTGTTGTTTGTTGTCCCTATTATTTAGGTTCTGTTGTCTTTTAGTCTTTGATATTTTTCCCTTTAAGTTGCTTGGCTTCTTGGTATTCACGTTGGATGCCACATTTACTTATGACCTTTCATCTGATACACTTTATCTGCCTCCTCTGTTTAGTCTTTTATGTAAACATGTGAATATGTTGTTGCTAATTTATCTCTATTTTCACACTCAATGTGAATTCTTCCACCTTATTGCTTTGTTATCTTTTCACTTTTACCTTTTACAATAAGACATAAGTAAAAATGAGTAAAATATGTCCTGGAGAGTTGTTAGTATGAATCTTTCACTGTTTGCTGGTGAAATGATTTCATCTATATTTTAACCTTTTATTGTGTAAATTGTTTCCTTCTACTCTACTGTTGTATTGAATCTTTTGTTGATGAAAACCATTCAAATACATTTCCAGAGAATCTGGAACAAATAGGTTTTTAACTAGTATAAAAATTGTTTGTCTAGGTCTTATATGATCACCTGCAAAAATAAACCAATAGTTAATAAGAACATAGGTTTGCAGGGAGGAGATAATGGCTTCGGGGAACACGGAAGTATGTGGAAAGAGTGTGAACTGTAATGAGGCTTAGCCGGGTTGGCAATGGTTTTTCGCTTTTGCAATTCAAACAGAGGTAAGTGTATCAGGGTTTTGAAACTTGCCATGAGAATTTATCGCAAATGGCACAGGTGCTATCACAGTGGATTGGAGTTTTCTCGAGTAGTGGACAGGCGATTTGGTGGTTTTGTAATTGGTCTATCGCAGAGGTTCAAAGTTTATAGTTTGTAACGAAATAACAGTAAAAAAGGGTAAACGGGGGGTTTTAGCTTTTAAACATGTAACAATTAACTTTTGGGTGCGAGATTAAAGTGTGAATAGTGGGCAGTTTCATCATACAGGGGAGGTGGTTTCAGGGGCCATCGCACCGGTTTTAGCAGTGGGGCAATTTTTCCTCGAGAGTGCACGAGTTCACCTAAAGTTGCCATGTAACAGAAAGGGGCCCGAGAAAAACCAAGAATCTCGTGTGCTCTTAGGCCTTTAACTGTCGGACGTTGAGAGCGCGCGATATGGATGTGGGTCGTTGGATTTTGAAGTGGATGATCAGAGGATTTTCGCGCGATTGAGATACGCAGAGGGAAATCGGGCGGAGATTAGCGGGGCCCAGGGGATTAATTACAAATAATAATAATTAATTAATGAATATAGTGCAAGTTAAATATATAATGCGCGGGTTTAATACAGTGGGATCAGGGTTGTATGTAGTGGGGTTTGTTAACCGCACCAAGGGGGTGGGTTAAACAGGTTTATATCATATGGGTTTGGGATTAATATACATCCAGGAATTATTTTAATATGGGATACATGTATAAGGGGAATTAAATAATTAGATTTAAATGCTAATATTAGTATAAGAGCGGGATTTAATATATTGCGATGGGTCAATAAAATGTAGGACCTAGTACATTATCCAAACTTAGGATAAGGGGTTCTAGTGGTTTTTTAGGGAAATTAATAAGGGGAAGTGATTTTTTCAAAGGGGAATGAGTTTCACTCTAGGGAAAAGGGGTTTTGGGTAGGGAATTGACCTTTATAGGGTAATTTGCTAGGAAAATGTGTGAAAGCAAGGGGTAAGGGTCAAAATGGAGGGAAAAGGTACTTTTATAAGAAATTAGGGGAAAATGGGGGAAATTAGTAAATAAGTAGTGGGGGATGAAATGAAATGAGGGGAAGTTAATCAAATCAACTTGTGAACATCCTTTCACTTTCATAACTGCTCCTGCACACTGAAACATAGTATTAAGCATGATAAATGTGCTTATACTTTAACAACCTTGTACTTCTGCAACCTTTCTTGTACCTACCCTTTACTTATCCTAACATTTTTTCTTCACTTTATTGGGTGCATTTAAGCTGGGAGACCCTTTCTTTCCTTTTTCTTTTGTCCTTTGATATTTGTTTTAGGACATACCCTCTTTACATTTTTTAATTTTTAATATAGAAAACATTTGCAGAAAAGCAAAGGTATGTACAATATCACAAGATTTAACATAGTCAATTCAAAATTATGATCCCTATTATTATAGGAACCTAACAGTGGCTCCACATGGGGATGGCATTTCCTAGTGAAATGTCAAGAACACCGTCGACTAGTGGCCTGATCCATTGGGCCAATCCCATGTTTGCACCTACTTTGTTATATAATCTCTGTGACTAAAAATATTGAACTAAAATCACAACCTTTCCTGCAAACTAAAATTTGATATGAAACTGAAAAAATGTATTGATAACCTCAAACCAAACTACTAGATCATCAAGACCTAAGGGCCTTCTTCTCAGTCTTAAATCTTAATTAATTATTTCAATACTTGTTGAAAATTGGAAACTGAAATAAACTTGCTTTTGAAAATTGAATTTATTCAAACTGAAATCCTACCTACTTACTCTGATCAGTTGTCCAACTATTGGTTAGGTAAAATGAAACAACCAATGCAACCATTCAAGCATCATATACATTGGTGGATTTTGCTTCTTGTGCTTGTTTGTGATTAAAACTAAAGTTCTATAACCCAATATAACCTTGTTAAAAAATCAGAAGATAAGGAAATACTTGATTTCTTTTGTTGACTCTAAAAAATGTACAAAAGGATCTTCCAAAATATATACACTATTGTTCAACTGATTTAAGCAATTGTATAATTGTTCTAGATGGCCTCCATGCCATGAAACTAAAATGTCATTTTCATCTTTACCCCGTGCATATTTTCAGACAAGCTTTGTGATGATATTTCTATTGATTGAAATGTTTGACTAATGAAACCTTTATCATCTTGATCCAGAATATCATAGTTAGTTTATGAAGAAAAATTATGATTGCATTCATTATCCAACATATCAGCTATTAGATCATAAAAAACTTGGAAGGATTGCTGCAACTTATTACATATGGGTTTGAATGGAACTTCATAGATTTTCACAAGGTGCTCATACTTTTCTTTAGAGATTTTATACCACATTTCCTTTAAAAACTGAAATGATTCAAAACATAGTGGTATAGAACTTTCCTGTGTCATTTGATCAGGTGTTTCAATGAAATTTGATAGCTATGCTTGTGAAACTGAAGAATCTTGATCAAGAGTTTCATTATCTTCTTTGTTATCAACAACAATACCTAAAGACCACTGATTTTTTATTGCTATAAAGTTTTCTCTGATGAACTGAAATGAAGCTAAATAAAGAGGCAAAGAACCTTCCCTTATTTCCAAATTTTCTACACTTCCTTTCTCATTCTCATTTCTGATATGTATAGGTTGATCACTATGTTTAGTTTGATGAAATTGAATTTCCTTATCCTCCAAAGTAGTTTCTGATTACACTACAAAGATATTTTGAGTTCGAAGAACATAATTATCATCATACTGATCATACTTAGGAAAATCATTAAAATAAGGAATGCCATCAAACATATACACCAAATCAGTAGATTCCTCTTCCACATATTGATCTATAAATCCATTTTCTGATCTATGATAGTTGGAATTAGCAAGAATTTGTTCATGGCTATCAACCTCTTCTTTTTGTGAAATATATAGGTCATGGTGATCTTGCACCAAAAATTTATCTTGCATGGTGATCTTCTATATCATTTCCTCTACTTTTCTTACCAAAATGTCGATTTTTACCTCTGCAATGTTGTTCTTCTCTGCTTCTGCTCTCAACTTTTCTCTTCTAATTTGTAGATTAACTTCTACATCTACTGCAATGTTTTGCATCTATTCAAGAGTTGTTGGGTTTCTTTCTCTTAGCTGAAATTCTATTTCTGGATCAAATGGTTTTGGATAATGCAAGAGAGCTGAATCAGGGGGAGGTCTTATTTTTTATGGCATTGAATAATAGATTTGATTAAATATGTCAGAAAATTGTTGTATTGTTACATTTGGTTGTCTTTTCAACCGATTATATTCTTCTATGATCACAAAAAGATTGACTTTGATTATCCATCTATCAAGGAAAATTTTGACAAATTGTTGGAAATTTGAGATGCTTGCAATAGGTAGATTCTTGAACCAACTCTTTACTCTACTTTGCAAAGAAAGAGAAAAAAGTCTAATTCTAACATCATCTTCATCAATCTCAAATAAGTCCAGATAATTCTACAATTCTTGAATATGTTTTTGGTCAGTGATACCATTCTCTCCATCAAAATTGGAGATATATTTGTAATAGTTATCAAGAAAATCATGGAGTATAGGAGGTAACATGAGGGGCTTATATCTACCAAGAACTTTACAAGGTACAGGAATATGTACTATAATTGTAAGATTAGTCTTGATTGTTTGAGGCTTCTCAATCGGAAATGACCATCATTAGATTTAGAAGAAAGATGCTCAAATGGATAAGGAGAATATATATTTACAATCTTCAAAGGAAAATAATCAGAAATTAATTTAAGATCTTCTCTAAAATACAATATACATTGAAAAACCTTGTTAATGAGAAAGAACATAATGTCTTAGATAACAATCCAAGTTAGAAGCCCAATCTTCCCATATTGTTCTTTCAGGTTCATTCTTCCAGTGGAGTCTTGATTGTGAAATTGATTTGGAGCTGGAGTTGCCAGGTGGATGAGTTTAACCTTTGTGTGTCTGATCATTTTCCACCATCATAGATTAGATCTGGTCTTTGTATAATATTTCTAAAGAAAATGTTCTCATCCCCAGTATGGTCACCACTATGTTATCACTTGGAAATTTCTGAAGGTTAAAGAAAGAAATCATCGAGGTAACCAAAAACCTACTTTGGAGATTAGGATCTAACCTTCCTAATCTCAGAGAGGGATCTCTCTTTTTTATTTAAATTTGTTTAGTTATTTGATTTTAAACTAGTTATGATTGTGCTTGGGTTTTGATTTTAATTTGGGTGATGGGATCACTTAGTTAGATGGATAGATGAATTTATATTTTCCATTGGGCTATGGAGTCAATCAGGCTTTGAAAACAGAGCAACAACAAACCATAAAGAAAATGTTACAGGGAAAGATAGGTGAGAAATATCAGATCTCAAAGGTTGGATGGTGAAATGATTTCCAATCAGGATCAAGGAGAAGTTAAGGATTCCTTAAACTAGACTATGAAAAGAAATGCAAGAGGTAAACCAAGATGGGAGAGAAATTAAGGGTTCTCAAATCTGGATATCAGAGGAAAACATATAAATGATCAACTGTGCAAAACAGAGTGTACTTAAACAAGTTCGAAGTTATATTTCCAGTTTAATTCATTCAAATTTGGATAATGTTTAAGTTTATGAAACACTTAGAAAAAGAACATAAACAAGATTAAATTTGTACTTCACTGAGATAGCTCAACACATGAATCATATAAAGAAGTTTCTTTATAACTTGTCATGTCTGTCAACTGGAAATTGGTACAATAACCCTTAGGTAGTAGATCAATCAGCTATATCAATATTTAGAAATCCACACTCTACCTTCAATACTTCAAATTATGGAGTATTTATGCAAAAAGAATTTACAAAATATCTCAAACTGTATTGAGAACTTATCTAGGAAAAAGAAATATCTTCATGCAAGAAGATAGAGACAGAAATTGAACTGTTGTTTATTGTCCATGTTATTTAGGTTATGCTGTCTTTTAGTCTTTGATTTTTTTCCCTTTAAGCTGCTTGGTTGTTTGGTCTTCGCACTAGATGTCATATTTACTTATGACCTTTCATCTGATACACTTTATCTGCCTCCTCTGTTCAGTATTTTATGTAAACATGTGAATATGTTTTTGCTAATTTATCTCTGTTTTAACACTCGATGTGAATTCTTCCACCTTATTGCTTTTTTATCTTTTCACTTTTACCTTTTTCAATAAGATATAAGTAACAATGAGTAAAATATGTCTTGGAGAGTTGCTAGTATGAATCTTTCACTATTTGCTGGTGAAAATGATTTCATCTTTATTTTAACCTTTACTGTGTAAATTGTTTCCTTCTACTCTGATGTTGTATTAAATATTTTGTTGATGAAAACCATTTGAATACATTTCCTAATAATCTAGAACAAATAGGTTTTTAAGTAGTATAAAAACTATTTGTCCAGGTCTTATATGATCACCTATAAAAATAAACCAATAGTTAATAAGAACACAGGTTTGCAGCGAGGAGATAATGGCTTCAAGGAATAGGGAAGTCTATGGAAAGAATCTGAACTGTAATGAGGCTTAGTCGGGTTCACAATGGTTTTTCACTTTCACAATTCAAACAGAGGTAAGTGTAGCAGGGTTTTGAAACTTTCCGTGAGGATTTATCACAAATGACGCAGGTGCTATCACAGTGAATTGGAGTTTTTCTCGTGCAATGGACAGAAGGTTTGGTGGTTTTGTAATTGGTCTATCGCAAAGGTTCAGGGTTTAGAGTTTGTAACAAAATAACAGTAAAAAAGGGTAAAAGGTGGTTTTTAGATTTTAAATGGGTAACGGTTAACTTTTTGGCGTGAGATTAAAGTGTGAATAGTGGGTGGTTTCATCGTACACAGGGAGGTGGTTTCAAGGGCCATTGCACCACTTTTGGCAGTTGAGCGGTTTTTCCCCGAGATCACGCTAGTTCACCTAAAGTTGGAACGTAACCAAAAGGGGCCCGAGACAAACCATGAATCTCATATGCTCTCGGGCCTTTAACTGTCATATCACAGGAGCACACAATATGGATGTGGGTCGTTGGATTTTGAAGTGGGTGATCGGAGGGTTTTCACGCGATCGAGATGCACAGAGGGAAATCGGGCGTAGATTAGCGGGGCCCGGGGGATTAATTACAAATAATCCTAATTAATACCGGGGTTGTATGTAGTGGGGTTTGTTAACGCACCAAGGGGGTGGGTTAAACGAGTTTATATTATAGGCGTTTGGGATTAATATATATCTGGGAATTATTTTAATATGGGATACATGTATAATGGGAATTAAATAATTATAGTTAAATGTTAATATTAGCATATGAGCGGGATTTAACATATTGCGATGGGTTAATAAAATGCAGGACCCGGTACATTATCCAAACTTAGGATAAGGGGTTTTAGTGGGTTTTTAGTGAAATTAATAAGGGGGAAGTGATTTTTACAAAGGGGAATGGGTTTCACACTAGGGAAAAGGGGTTTTGGCTAAGGAGATGACCTTTATAGGGTAATTTGCTAGGAAAATGTGTGAAAGCAAGGGGTAAGGGTCAAAATGGAGGGAAAAGGGTACTTTTATAAGAAGTGAGGGGAAAATGGGGGAAATTAGTAAATAAGTAGTGGGGGTGAAATGAAATGAGGGGAAGTTAATCAAATCAAATTGTGAACATCCTTTCACTTTCATAACTGCTCCTGCACACTGAAACATAGGATTAAGCATGATAGATGTGCTTATGCTTTAACAACCTTGTACTTTTGCAACCTTTCTTGTACCTACCCTTTGCTTATCCTAACATTTTTTCTTCACTTTATTGGGTGAATTTAAGCTAGAAGACCCTTTCTTTCCTTTTTCTTTTTTCCTTTGATATTTGTTTTAGGACATACCCTCTTTACATTTTTTAATTTTTAATATAGAAAACATTTGCAAAAAAGCAAAGGTATGTACAATATTACAAGACTTAACATAGTCAATTCAAAATTATGATCCTTATTATTATAGGAACCTAACAGTATCATTAGTGGAAGAAGTAGTTCTTTCCATACTTGAAGTTCTGGCAGAAGCTATTGAAGACGAAGAGGAACCTCCAGTCTTCTGACAAGGGGAACGAGACACCATTGTGATTTTGGGATCAAACTCCAATACATGAGGTGTAGGGGAAGGCAGGAGAGGAGGCGAAGGTGGAGATGAGCCAATAGACTGGCAGTCGAAATCATCAGATTTTGAAGGAGAGGAGGAGGACAAATAAGGAAAAGCGATGGATGACCAAAATTTGTAATGGATGACTCAGGGACCATTGGCTCTCCTGGGTGCTTTGACCAAGATATCGAAGCAAGAAGAGAAAATGAACATCGAGTTCAAGCCTGACAACACAATGAAGGAAAAATACCATTTGGACAACTTCTACCTACAACTGCAGACCCTTGAGGTACGATATGATGATGTAGCATGTAGATTGTTCCCATGTACCTTTGACGATTGTGCATCTACATGGTATCACGTCCTTCCACCAAACTCCATATAGAAGTGGGGTGCATTCAAATGCATGTTTCTTGAAAAGTTTGTTGATGACAAGACGCGAGCTATGTTACTAAAAGAATTGCAAAGCCTGAAGATGGAGGGGAAAGAAAAGGTAAAAGATTTCAATCAAAGGTTTACATGCATATTGAACAAATTTGCAACAGACAAAAAACTTGACAACCTCATCACTGTTGATTACTACACAACCGCACTGCTGACCAACATTGCACAGTTTGTCAAGCGATCTGTGCAACTAGCTCTATTGGAAAACTACGAAGAGGCTATTGCCATTGAGAAAGACCTACACACAATTGGGGTCATCAAGGATGATGAACCAACAAAGGACTCCAAAGACGTGAGCAGAAAGCCCCAAGCGATGGTGACCAAGAGTAGAGACAAGGAGACAAATGATATTGAAACCCTCACTCGCCTCGTCAAGAACTTGACAACAGAAGTGTTCGAGCTTAAAAAATGGAAAACAGACACATCTGTAAGTAGCCATCTACCTAAATAGAGACAAGGAAGTAGTTCATCAAGCAGCAACCGTTTCACTCCCAAAACTATGCAAAGCTTTGTGTTCCACCTTGAACAGTGCACAAATTCTAATTTCTATTCATTCCATGAAGAAAATCACCTGAAGAACTCTTGTTCAGACTGGAAGCGAGTCGCAAGATCTGCATATATTCATACATTCGATGCAAAAAATAGTATGCAGGAGCAACCAGAAGGTATTGCACCTGATGAAGCATCAAGTTCTGGGCATGTGGTGAACACGTATCAGTGCTCGCAAGCCACGTCGAAGATGAACACCGAGAAGTAGCCCTCAAAGAGAAATTGATCGTTACAATCTTAGGAGTAAAGGGACCCCCCTACACTTGGGGAAGTATAAGAAAAGATGAGACTGTTGTTGAGGAAGGTTGATCCACCGGTCTCCCCAAAGTAGAAAACACAAAACAAGTCCAGGAATACAATGGCGAACAAGAGTACATCCATGAGAATCAAACTACATGAACCTCGGTGAGTCTTCCACCTATTACTACAAAATTGTGGATGACATGAAGGAAAATTTCACAAACATCAGTTTATTCGAGTTAGGGAAGATCCAAAGTCAACGAGACATCCTACTGTGTGCACTAGGACAGACAACATCAAACAGGGTAGCCTCTACCAGCAAGGGAGAAAGCACACCCCCCCGGATCACTTTCCACTGTGCTTAACACACTCTGGATGGAAGAAGATAACTTAGGTTGCCCTCCATTCCTACTACCATTTGAAATTTTTAATTGCAAGGTTCACAACTGCTTGGGTGATTATGGCATGGTAGCCAACGTCATGTCGCTCTCCATTGCTAAAAATATCAATGCACAATGAAGCGAGACGTCCGCACGAATCATCCAACTTGATTGAACATCAGTACCAACCATTGGTGAAATACGAGACGTGATTATCTGACTATCTCATGACAGTCGATTCCATTAAGGCATCAACATTTCCATTGTGGACATCCCAGAAGCATACAGTCTACTACTTAGTAGAGGCTGGTCCAGCAAGTTGAACAAATATTTTTCTACGGACTAGTCGCACATGTGGCTTCCGTACAAGGGAAAATGCAATCAAATCCAGGTGTTATCCGAGAGGTATATGAAGCACAATGTCACTCCCATCAATGGTGAGAATGAACCATTGGCCTTCGTAGAACTTATGTTTGGAAACTACCTCCTGGAAACAATGTTGGGGTGTTATCCTGCACGGCCAGCGCCAACCCCACCAGGCACACAGTTAGGACTCCTTCCTTGCCCAACTGATGGTAATGAAACATGTATAGTACACTGTACCAATAGTAATAGTAGCAGTAGCAACAGTGGTAGCAGAAGTACAAGTTCGTCAAATGGTCTGTGTACAAACGAGTTGTGGATCATGTACTTTGATGAATCAAAGACATAGGAGGGATCAGGATCCAGGAGTGTCTTGATTGACCCATACAATGGGAAGCATCTAGTTTCAAGTTGCTTGGAGTTAGAGTGCATGAACAACGTTGCTGAGTACGAAGCACTTGTGTTGGGTTTGTAGAAAGACATCAACATCAACGTGGTTGTGCTCAAAGTGATAGGTGATTCAAAGATAGTGGTACGACATGTACGTAACACCATTCACTGTTTGTCACTACATCTCAACAGTTAACAACAAGAGGTATGGTGACTAATCTCTAAATTCCAAGCATTTAATATCATTGTTGTACCGCGTACATGTAATGTAGCTACCAATGCTCTGGCAAACGAAGCTTCACGAATGTCACCGATTAGGGATAGATTTACTATTGAAATTTTGTACAAACCATCTATCCCAAATAACATAACTAATTTACGTGTGTTTAATGATGATCAATAGATACTGCATTTCATGGCCAATGCTGACATCTTCAAAGATGCAGCGATAGATGATGACAAGCACGAGTTCTCTCTGCAAGCAAAAGATGGTAACAGGAAAGGCCACCTTATCACAAAGGGTGTGGCATCATGGGAAAAGATTTATGACTTGAAAGAATGTTTTCAGGGGTCAAGGAACAACAAGACCCAAAATTCCACCATGATGCATGAACTGATCAATTTGGGAACAGAACAAGATCTAAATTTTGTCAATCTTAGCACATGTTGCACACAACAAGAGCGACAATCCTTTGTTTGCATGTTCAAGAAGTACTAAGATGTGTTCATGTGTATGTATGATGATCTAAAAACTTATGACACGTGATAATCCAACACATCATTTCGATAAAAGAAGGGGTCAAGCCATATCAACTGAAGCTAAGGAAAGTACACCAATCACTTGAACCCCTCATACAAAATATCTTACCAAGTTATTGGATGCACAGATCATATACAAAGTTTGTCATTCCACGTTGGTTTCAAACATTGTTCCTGTACGCAAGAAGTCTGGGGAAATCCTCTTATGTGTTGATTTCCAGAACATGAACCGCACCTTAGACAAAGACAACTACCCCGTACTGCCTATGGACCACATTCTAAAAATAATATTTGGGGCACATATGTTTTCCCTATTCGACGGTTATTTAGAATACAATAAGGTTCTTTTAGGATAACCTAACAGACTTAAGGCTACCTTATGTACCAAGTGGGGTACATTCGCTTACAAACGAATGCCATTTGGGCTTATAAATGTAGGCATACCCTTTTTGTGCACCATGGACATCGCTTTTCATGAACTCATCAAAGAGAGCATAGTGGTATACCTCGATGACGTGACTGTGTTCCCAAGAATATGTGAGGACCACATACACCATCTGAGGAAAAATTTCGAGCAATGTTGGAGATACGAGATTTCCTTAAATCTCATAAAGATCATATTCACAGTGTCTGAGGGGAACCTTCTCGAACACATTTTTGCCAAAAGTGGGATCAAGGTGGATGCAGATCGGGTCCAGACTATTACACAGATCCCTCACCTAGCCAACAAGAAAGCGATGTAGTCCTTCTTGGGCAAGATAAACTTCCTCCGGAAGTTCATCTCGGATTATGTGCAGGTATTCAAGCCCATGTAGGACATGATCAAGAAAGATGCAGTCTACAACTGGGGCAAGAGGGAAAATTTTGCATTCAACTGGATCAAGCAAGCTATTGCAGAAGCGCATGCACTCTACAACCCAGACTTCAAGAAGGATTTCCTACTATACACCTTCGCCTCCAATAATTCGCTTGCTGCAGTACTCACTCAAAAGGATGAGATGAGAAATGAATGCCCAATATCCTTCATGAGCGCAAGCATGAAGGGACCAGAACTCAACTACCCCATTGTTGAAAAGAAAGCACGTGAAATTTACAAGACGGTGAAACACTTCAGGCCCTACTTTTTGAAGAACCACTACATAGTCTTCGTCCCTCACCGAGCAATCCTCACATTTCTTGTACAACAAGAATTGGGTGAATGATGTGTGAATTGGATGACAGGATTGTAACAGTATGATCTTGAAATCAAGCCAGCTCACACAATCAAAGCACATGGGCTCTGCAAACTTGCAGCTGAAGCAGTACATGCACCAGAGAGTGAAGAAGAGCTCTTCGGCTAGGAGAAGGAAATTGAGATGTATGATATAAGGTGAGAAACATCCACTGAAGATAGAACCTCTTGGTACACATATGTGCAGCAATACCTCGAACACAGCACCGTACCATCTCACTTTTCCATAAAATAGAAGAGGGAATTGCGCCTCAAAGCCTTGGCATATTAGTCAGTGCACAGAGTGCTTTATAGGAAGCATAGTCACAGAGTTTTTCTCAGGTGCCTAGAGGCACATGAATCAGAGAAGGTATTATAAGATCTGCATGACGGCCCCCCCAGGAGTCACTTTGCAGGAAACACCACTCCGAACAAATTTATGCAAGCTGGTTTCTACTAGTCCACATTATTCAAGGATGCACATGCTTATGCCCGCAAGTGTCCGGTCTGTCAGCGATGCAATGATAGAACACGAAGGTCAACAACCCCACTGCATCCTATTGCATTGAGGGAACCATTCCAACAGTGGGGCCTGGACATCATTGGGGAAATATTCCCACATTTGTCAAAGCAACACCACTACATTCTAACAACAACTGATTACTTCATGTGGTGGACAAAATTAGTCCCACTCAAACAAGTGAATGACCAAGAGGTCATCAACTTCCTCTAGTAGAACATCATCTCATGGTTCGACGTTTCGATATCACTTGTTTTTGATAATGCAACGTACTTTTCATGTGTGAAACTTTATGACTTTTCATTACATAATGGTATTGTACTGAAACACTCATCTAATTATTACCCGCAAGGAAATGGTCTTGCAGAATCCACGAATAAAAACCTCATCCGCATAATAAAAAATATCATTTTCTCTGAGAAGTGCAACTGGCATACTTCCCTGATGAATGCATTATGGGTTGAATGTGTAACACCCAAACCATCTTTGAATACCTCACCGTACTTCCTGGTCTATGGTAAAGAAGCCATCCTTCCACCTAATATCTACTTACCTGCACTTTAGCTATCCCAAGAGTCCCAAGGCAAGCCTTGCCAGCTAGTTAAGCATTGGATGGATAGTCTCCATAAGCTTCAGGAAGAAAGGATGAAAGCGAAAGAAAAATTCACACTCCACCAGAACCATGTCAAGAGATGGTTCGATAAGAAGTCTGCAGGGAAAGCTAACTTCAGTGTTGGTGACTTGGTCCTAAAATGGGATAAGTCCCATGAAGATAAGGAAAACATACAAAGTTCCAGTCCCTGTGGATTGGTCCATATACAGACCATGAGAAGCTTGGCCCACACACGTACCGTCTACAATCACTTGACGTGAGGATTGACAACCTTCCTATCAATGGCCAAGATCTCAAGCACTACTTCTAGTAGGTTAGGCCACGTCTCGTGCCATGTAGATAGTTTGTTTGTTGCTTGTTGTTTGCATTTTGTTTGCCTTGCTTACTATATTTGTTTTTATTTTCTTTTCTTCGCTTACTATTTTTGTTTTCGTTTGTTTGAGTTGCTTAATACCTTATTTTTTTCCGGAAATAAATGCTACAATCTACTACATTCTAGCTTTTGAATGAGTATGTAGCTGAGATATGAAGAGACTTTTGACACTACAACAATTGGCCAATCCTGTATCTATCTTCTCTGTGCTTGGTTATAACCTTCAGCCGATGAAGTTTTGATGGAAAATACGATTCATCTGCAAGGGAATTTTTGGTCCAACCATGAACTTGTGTCCACACTAGGAAGCACCATGCCTGTACTCAGCCTTCTGCTATGTGTGTTCAAGCTCATCCAACTAGCAGAAACGGAGAAGGGAAAAATCTAAACGAGAAAACCTATGTCAGAGGTATTACATGCTTCTCTAAAGGAACAACATCTTCTACTCTCAATAATTCATGATACCTCTTCCACCCCAAAAATAAATAAGTGGCTATGCCCAATCCTCTTGGAAAAATACAAAGGCTAAAGAAGAGAAAGGCTTCTTGTGCAGAGAGGTGATGAATGAAACTCCACCAGGGTAGTGACCAGGCTCACTGGCAATGGAGCAATGTGTCTGCTCCTATGTGACTCTGTCAGGGTACTGTCCAGGCCTGCTGGCAGTGGAGAAACACTAGAGATGAAATCTTATGCTCTGAAAATCTTCAACTCGGAAGCTAAACTACCCTTCCCGATTTCAAAACATTGTGATCAAGCTGAACTTTTGATTGTGTTTGACTAAGTTGGCAAAAGGCGAACCATGTATGTCCATGCAATAAGTGGGGAAGCCAAAGTAACCCACATAACGATTCAATACTCACCAAAATACCAAGGCCCTATGCTAACCATGAACCAAAACAGAGAAGTTGGAGTTATACTAGTGTGTCGCCAAGTGTTGTAGTGGCTGCAACATCCTCCAAAATTTTTGCCTACATCCAATTTTGTAGCCTCCTTTGAGATGTTTTCTTGATGATTGGACACACTCGAGTTCACTCCATGAGATCGTGTGAGTCTTCACACCCACCTTGCTTGATCATTCCACCGAACACTTTTGCATGTTGATGTCAATGTCATGCTTGCAACCATGTCCTGGTCATACTCAAGGTCTTCGCTTCATGTGTACATGTTGTCTTTGCTATGTAAACATCTATTTCACTCACACACGGAGTCATATTCACTGTCATGCAAGTGTCATAGCGTGGTCATCCAATGATCAATCATAAGTGTCACACTTGTCGCTCACACCATCGATTAGTCATGTTGAGCATATGTGTCTGGATGGTTTGAGTCATCTCGTTGTCAAGTCATGTAAGTGTGTGTTTACAAGATCATGAATGCACCTTTCCACTCATTCACACACTTAGTAATTTTGTTGAAGTTCTGATAACTGGATTCCCCTCTTACAAGCAGACCTTCGCCCCACCATCGACTCGATCGACTGTCACCCATAACAGCACAGAAGCACCAAGAAAGCAATTTTAAGCTGCGGTATCCACAAGAAGATAAATCAGCCTTCATGCTGGTCCACCAGAGATTTTGACCTAATAGTCACCCCGAGACATACTACCCTCAAAAATTGCGTAGAGGCTGCAAACTTTTCCCGCTACACTGACTGAGAAAATTGTGCAGATAGGCTAGACAGACACCCAGTGCTCGTCCCTGTCTCCCTCAGAAAATTGCACAGTTTTTTAGCAATCCCTCCAATCATTCGATCGACTGCTCACCTGGAAAACTATGCAGTTTTCATGAGAAATACCTCTTCTGCCCAACAGTCCACTCAGCTCATAAACTGCACAGAGGTGATCACTAGGCCAGCCTCCCAGCATCAGCGTAGTTTTTCCTACCAGTAGCTCCCGGTAGCCAAACGCCAGTTCCCTCTAGGAATTGTGCAGTTTTTTCTACCAAGCTCCAGTAGCAGATTGCCAATTCCCTCTAGGAAATTCTCAGTTTTCACTGCCATTGTTCAAAGAAGTAACTATTATTTCCCTCCAGGAATTGTGCGATTTTTTCTGTTGATGACCAAGTAGCTAGCTGTTAGTTCCCTCCAGGAATTGTGTAGTTTTGGCTGGTAGGCTCTCGCTACCCGTTCCTTCTAGAAATTTTGCATATTTTTTCTATCATGCCTTCCTGTAGCCCAGACTTCTCCTCTAAAAAACTACATAGTTTTTTCCTCCAGCTGAGCTAGACCCTGTGGACAGTCATTGTCGATCTGAATTTCCCATCTCCACAATCGAGTGACTGCTGCACAGTTTTCACCAGCAGTGCCCGGAGACTCCATCCAAGCTCATTCCTCATAGCCTTGTCCCCTCTCCCAGTCCCCTGCATCTAAAATGATCATGCATCATGGTAGACTATGAGGTTTATAGATTTAATGTTGTCTCATCATGAGCAACTGCAGATATAGGTACACAAAAAAACATGGTGCAACAAGAGATGGGATGAACAAAGGAAGTACATTCAGAAGGACATGTTCTCCAATGGATGAACAAATGATGCATGCAAAGAGATGTTCTCGCAAATGGATGATAATGCAAAGATGTGTTCACAAATGGATAGACAAGCAAACATGCAAGATGTGCTCACGGACAGATGGATGGACAAACATGCACTTTTCGCGAATGCACGAACCTATCAAGCTTACCAACCTAAAAACAAGGAGCAACATTCAGATGCAAAATCAAGCAAACCAATGACCATTGAAGACTTTGTGCACTTTGTCATGCATATGTGAAGTTGTGACACACCATGAGGACAACCATCACCCAATGACACTGCAACTCAACATGCACACCAGCAGCAAAACGAATGTATGAAAACTATCATGTTGAGTCTTGTAAGAGTCATGCCATCCACTTATCTACTATGGCCCATGCTATCAATCAATGTAATGTAACATGGAAGTCCAAGAGACCCAGTTGTTGTATGAAGAGTCATGTAAAGTCGAAAAGTCATGGAAGTCAAACAATCATGAGGGTATTCGAACAACCACAAGGGCAAGTTTCACCCTTGGCTATAAATACCCCCTCATTTGTACATGCAAAGGAATTTTCACCACGGCTCCTCCCACATAGTATTGAGAGTCTATAATATTTTCTTAGAGGAGTAAGTAGTGGCTCCAATGCCCCACCCACGGGGTTAGTGATGTATGGTGTAATCATGTGTCTTGGGAATTTCTCTAATCTAGAGGCCTACTCACATGCCAACATGTTTTCACACATGTATTGTAACTGTTGTAAGATTGATCTTGAATGCTTGTAATGCATGTTTCTTTAACCTATGTTTAACACATGAACTCATTCACTTGTTGTAATTAATATATATTAATGAAAATGTGTTGTATAAGATGTTAACGATGTCCTTCCTGTGGTCGTTACCTCCCTAGACATCAGAAAAACCTCTCACATAAACTTGCTATAACAATTGTTGCACTCGCGCAGACTCATCTGCTATGTGTTGAACATGTTATCTTTCCTTGTGTGTTGCGACTACCACATCCATGTGGATTGCTCTTCCAAAATTTGTGCATGTCCTGTTATGTTGTATGTTCCTAACAGAGTTGGGGTTGCCTCCCTTCTAACTTGGGACTCACTCCCACCCTCTCCCTCTACAGTGAAATACCCATTGACACAAGTAACACTAAGAAATCATCAAGCACACAAACCTCACTACTAGAAGACAAATCAAACCACTCTCCTATGCTGAAAAGCAAGAGCTGAGGAAAATATTTAAGATAATGGAAACTGGGCCATCATATAGGATGGCACTCCCACACCAAACAGTGTGAGGTCTAGTCCACTTGGGAAATTTTGAATATTTCCTCTTTAATATCTTGGACCTTACAATAGTCCTAATAGTTATATTAAAATGTCTTCTTCATCTCAACCCAATTTCAGATGTATTTTCCTCCAAGTCCCGTATGCCGGTGGAGAGATACATATTTTAAGGTAGCAAGGAATAATTTCAATTTTTATGTATCCATGGAATAGTCATAGCTACGACAAAGGACATCAAGCTCAAATAAGAAGGTATATGGATGTTCCTTTGTGAGGCTAGGAAAGTTTTGAATGGAGAATAGGGGAATATTTTTCATTTCAACCAATCCATCATGATCTTGGATAGGTAATTTGAAGGTGACAAGTTCCTTTTTCTTAGGTCTGGTTACTTCCTCATCCCCCATCCCCTCTTTTCCTACATATTTAGGTTTATGAATTCTATTGGAACCTTCAAAATTTTCAAGTTCCTCATATAGTATAAATTCTTCTTTCTTTAATAGTGGTTCTTCTTTGGGAGGTTCCCCTACTGCACTATGTTGGACTTTGGTGGCCTCCAAAGGATCTATATTCATTTTCTCACCTACCAAAATGTCACTTTAAGTGTCTCCTACTGCACCACATGATGTTTTCAAAGATTTTTTTCTCTACTATGGTGATTTAATTCATCTATCTTGTCCCAATGTGCAAGATAAAAAGGGTGTAGGTTATTGAAAGGGGTAATCAATGACCCCTTTGGTTTCTTCTAACCCTAGTATCTTTTATCCTAATTACATGAGGATTGTTTATTATTTTGAGTTCCTCCTTGACAATCGTACCAAAGATGAAAATGTGTTCATATATTTCTTATGTCATTAGGAATTGTTAGGCCCCTATAATACTAGTGATTCCTCCATTACTATTATCATTGTATCCTTATTGTTATTATTGTGCCCCTATTGTCCTGATATTGTTATTAGTATGCCCCATAGAAACCCACTATTGTTATTTTTGTGCCCTTATGTTATTACTGTTATGTTAGCTTGATTATATTGTGACCCCTTATACTCCTATATATATAGAAGGGAGGTTTAGTCATTTGTATCATCCAAGAATTGTTAATTTGTGTAATGTAAAGGAGGTTGTCCCCTCAAAGAGGTTGAATTCTAAGGCGTTGATCTATCTTTTTGTGAGCTGGTTTCCTAACATATGGTATTAGAGCTTTGGAGTCTAGGGTTTCTTTGCTCCAAACAGGTCATCGTGGTATTTTTGCCATAACCTGTTTTCTGCAATGTTTCAGAAGCTACAAAACAAACCCATTTGAGTAGAAATCGTTTTGAACTTCGAGTCTGAATTTCAAAATTTGTGTCGCTATATTTGTGGAGATATGATCTGAGGAAGTAAGGGTTTTTATAGACTCCCAAATTACATTCCAAACAGGTGACCTAGGGAAAATCATCACAACTTTTGCTTTGAGCATCAGATTGAAATTTCATAAGAATTTTCAGAAAGAGGATGGCTTGTAATTTTTTGTGTATTAGTTTCAGGTGCTAAGTTCCAAACAATGACACGTGGCACATTATAAAAGTTTTATCTACTGAACTAGTCGATAATCAGGTCACCGTGGGATATTTGACATAAATCTTCCTTGGAGAATCCAATCTTGATCAGACTTGTGTGGTTAGAAATAGGACTTAAAGGGCTACTGCAAGATTATATTTCAGATATTCAAGATCCGTAGTTACATAGATACAACAAATTCAACATCACGCTCTTATAGAGTGAGAAAAAGGTGTGTAGTTTTTTTTTTTATTTTGCATAATATTGGTTTGAAAAATTAGTTTTAAGGAATTCAAACATAATAGTGAAGAATTATTAGCATTAATTAATTCCCTGAAGAAAGAAAATGGAAATACCTAGTAAGAAACCTGAAAGCTCTAGCATGACTCGTGAAGAGGAGGGAGAAATGCAACATGATATATCAAAATTACAAGACCAAGTACAGCAAATTTCACTCTCACTAAAGGTAAATGAAGCCAAGATGAATGGCGTGAAAGCTAATATGAATGGCATGCAAGTTAATATGGATGGCATGGAAGCTAAGATGGATGGAATGGAAGCTAAGATGAATGGCATGGACGCTAAGATGAATGGAATGGACGATAAGATGGAAGAATTGAAGATAAATTTGAATAATTTGCTACAAGAAATGGTCACTAATGGTAAAAGGGTAGTAAAGGAAACTCATGATGAGAACAAAAGAAATTTTAATCATGATTTCATAGACTCTAATGTTGGATTGAAGACCCACCATGTTCCAAAATTTGATATGAGGAAGTTTAATGGCAAGGATCCCGGAATATGGATACTACAGATGGAGCAATTTTTCGATCTCCATAATGTGCAAAACACACAAAAGGTACATATTGCAACTTTATATTTGGAACAAAATCAGTTTGTATGGTATCGATGACTTTTCTCTTGTAAACAAATTGTCACTTGGGCAATTTTTACGAAATAAATGATAGCACATTATGAGGATACAAAAAGAAACACCTTTTTTAGCCAATTGATAAATCTCAAGCACAAGGGTTAAATGATGGAGCACATTGAGGACTTCCAAAATTGAACATAAGGGTAAAATATATTTTAGAGAAGCATAGGATCGATGTGTTCATAGGGACTTTAAAGGATAATATCCAAGATTAGCTTCACCTTTGAGAACCCGATTCATTGGAGAAGGCATTCAGGTTAGCAAGAAAAATGGAAAGAAAAATTATGGCAACCAGGAAGCCTATCACTCACAACTATAAAGATGGAAGTGTTGTTGCCCCTAGCCTTCCACAACCTACAAGGTTGACACCAAAACAATTGGAAGAAAAAGAACAAAAGTGCTTTGTTACAGTTGTGATAGCAAATACACCAAAGGTCATAAGTGTGCTAAGAAGAAATTATTTACATAGATTGTGAAGAGGAGGAAGAAAAGGAACAAGAAATGTCAAAAGAAGAGGATATACAGCAGGAACAAACCCTAGATAAATAAGGAATGAATCCAACCATATCTTGTAATGCAGTGGCAGGAATTACCACTCCTCAAACCATCAAGATAGAAGGACAAATCAAGAAGAAAAAGGTAATAGTGTGATTGATTCAGGAAGTACCCACAATTTTATTCATTGTAAGGTAGCAAAAGAATTGAATTGCTTCCTATATCCAGCACCAGAGTGTCAAGTGATGATTGCAAATGGAGGAACGATAAATTGCTCTATAAAGTGCCATAATATCAAGCTATCCATGGGAGAATATGTATTGACTAGCCCAATGCTTTCCATTCCAATGGGAGGTGCTGATGTTGTACTAGGAGTCCAATGGCTACAATCCTTGGGTATAATAGCTTTTAATTTTCAAGAACTTTTCATGAAATTTTCTATGGAAGGAAAGGAAGTTTTATTAAGGGGTATTGCAGGGAAACCAGGAAAGATAATCAGCTCTAATGGTATGACAAAGCTTCTAAAGAAGGAACAACGAGGTGTAATTGCACAATTATGTTCGCTAGAGGTTCCCACATCGAAATCATCTATTTCTCTAGATCTCCAAAAGTCTTGGACAACCATTCCAAGGTATTTGAGACTCCCAAAGGTCTCCCACCAATTCATGATCATGATCATGCTATTCATTTGATTCAGGAAGTGTTCCTCCAAACATCAGGCCGTACAGATATCCCTATGCCCAAAAGAGTGAAATTGAATGTATGGTTGCAGAAATGCTAGAGGCTAGTATAATTCAACCTAGTCAAAGTTCTTTCTCTACTCCAGTAGTATTGGTGCACAAGAAGGATGAATCATGGCACATGTGTCGGGATTATAGGGATCTCAAAACGCTCACTATTAAAGATAAATTTTCCATTCCTGTCATTGATGGATTATTGGATGAATTTCATGGATCAATTTACTTCACCAAGTTGGATCTTCTTTCAAGATATCATCAAATCAGAATGAAGACTGAAGACATTCCTAAAACAACATTTAGAACTCATGAGGATCATTATGAACTTTTGGTCATGCATTTTGGCCTTACCAATGCACCTTCTACATTTCAAGGTTTGATGAATTCCGTTTTCAAAACCTTCCTTGGAAAATTTATGTTAGTATTTTTGATGATATACTAATCTACATCAAGTCTTGGAAGGATCATGTTGAACATGTTGACAGGGTGCTCAACCTATTGGAGGAGAAACAATTATATGCAAAAAGCTCAAAATGTTTCTTTGGAGTACAAGAATTGGAATATCTGGGTCATATTGTATCTCATGAATGTGTTAAGGCAGACCCTAGAAAAGTAAAAGCCATTAAGGAATGGAAAATCCCCACATCCATAAAGCATCTGCGAGGATTTCTCAGGTTGATAGGGTATTATCGCAAGTTTGTTAAGAATTATGGGAGAATAGTAGCACCTCTAATAACATTATTGAAGAAAGATGCATCTTCATGGACTCGAGAAGCAACAAAGGCCTTCGAATATCTTAAAGAGGCAATGTTCCAAGCATTGGTCTTAGCTACACCAGACTTCACAAAAACCTTTATTGTGGAATGTGATGCTTCAGGAAATGGAATTGGTGTTGTTTTAATGCAAGATGAAAGACCCATTTCTTTTGAAA
>APFE031376964.1:138954-171385 GCA_000404065.3 Pinus taeda
TGATAAGTCTCAAACAAAAGGGTTCAATAATGGAGCACATTAAGGAGTTCCAAAAATTGAACATAAGGGTAAAAAATAGTCCAAAGGAGCATAGGATTGATGTGTTCATAGGGACTTTAAAGGATAATATCCAACAGGATGTTCGCCTTTGGGAACCTGATTCATTAGAGAAGGCATTCAGGTTAGCCAGAAAAATGGAAAGAAAAATTATGGCAACCAAGAAGCATACCACTCACAACTATAAAGATGGAAGTGTTGTTGCCCCTAGTCTTCCACAACCTATAAGGTTGACACCACAACCTATAAGGTTGACACCACAACAATTGGAAGAAAAAAGAGCAAAAGGGCTTTGTTATAGTTGTGATAGCAAATGCACTAAAGGTCATAAGTGTGCCAAGAAGAAATTATTCTACATAGATTGTGAAGAGGAAGAAGAAAAGGAGCAAGAAAGGTCAAAAGAAGAGGATATACTCCAGGAACAAAGCCTAGATAAAGAAGAAATGAATCTGACCATATCTTTTAATGCGTTGGCAGGAATTACCACTCCTCAAACCATCAAGATAGAAGGACAAATCAAGAAGAAAAAGGTAATAGTGGTGATTGATTCAGGAAGTACCCACAATTTTATTCATTGTAAGGTAGCAAAAGAATTGAATTGCTTCCTATATCCAGCACCAGAGTGTCAAGTGATGATTGCAAATGGTGGAACAATAAATTGCTCTGGAAAATGCCATAATGTGAAGCTATCCATGGGAGAATATGTATTGACTAGCCCAATGCTTTCCATCCCAATGGGAGGTGCTGATGTTGTATTAGGAGTCCAATGGCTACAATCCTTGGGTACAATAGCTTTTAATTTTCAAGAACTTTTCATGAAATTTTCTATGGAAGGAAAGGAAGTTGTATTAAGAGGTATTGCAGGGAAACCGAGAAAGATAATCAACTTTAATGGTATGACAAAGCTTCTAAAAAGGGAACAAAAAGGTGTAATTGCACAATTATGTTCGTTAGATGTTTCCACATTGGAATCAGCTATTTCTCTTGATCTCCAAATAGTCTTGGACAATCATTCCAAGGTATTTGAGACTCCCAAAGGTCTCCCACCTATTCGTGATCATGATCATGCTATTCATCTGATTCCAGGAAGTGTTCCTCCAAACATCAAGCCGTACAGATATCCCTATGCCCAAAAGAGTGAAATTGAATGTATGGTTGCAGAAATGCTAGAGGCTAGTATAATTCAACCTAGTCAAAGTTCTTTCTCTACTCCAGTAGTATTGGTGCACAAGAAGGATGAATCATGGCACATGTGTCGGGATTATAGGGATCTCAAAACGCTCACTATTAAAGATAAATTTTCCATTCCTGTCATTGATGGATTATTGGATGAATTTCATGGATCAATTTACTTCACCAAGTTGGATCTTCTTTCAAGATATCATCAAATCAGAATGAAGACTGAAGACATTCCTAAAACAACATTTAGAACTCATGAGGATCATTATGAACTTTTGGTCATGCATTTTGGCCTTACCAATGCACCTTCTACATTTCAAGGTTTGATGAATTCCGTTTTCAAAACCTTCCTTGGAAAATTTATGTTAGTATTTTTGATGATATACTAATCTACATCAAGTCTTGGAAGGATCATGTTGAACATGTTGACAGGGTGCTCAACCTATTGGAGGAGAAACAATTATATGCAAAAAGCTCAAAATGTTTCTTTGGAGTACAAGAATTGGAATATCTGGGTCATATTGTATCTCATGAATGTGTTAAGGCAGACCCTAGAAAAGTAAAAGCCATTAAGGAATGGAAAATCCCCACATCCATAAAGCATCTGCGAGGATTTCTCAGGTTGATAGGGTATTATCGCAAGTTTGTTAAGAATTATGGGAGAATAGTAGCACCTCTAATAACATTATTGAAGAAAGATGCATTTTCATGGACTCTAGAAGCAACAAAGGCCTTCAAACATCTTAAAGGGGAAATGTGCCAACCATCGGTCTTAGCTACACCGGACTTCACAAAACCCTTTATTGTGGAATGTGATGCTTCAAGAAATGGAATTGATGTTGTTTTAATGCAAGATGAAAGACCCATTGCTTTTTAAAGTCATCCAATCAAGGGAAAGTATTTACACAAAGCTATTTATGAGAAGGAAATGTTTGCAATACCACATGCACTTAAGAAATGGTGACCCTACCTAATGGGAAGACACTTCAAGGTAAAACAGATCATGATAGTGTTAAACACTTTTTAGAACAAAGATTATCCTCTGAAGAGCAACAAAAATGGGTCACAAAGATGTTGGGTTATGACTCTGAAATCATCTACAAAAAGGGAAGCAAAATGTTGTGGCAGATGAACTCTCAAGAAAGGATGAGGATGTGGAAGCATTGTTGTGCGCCATTTCTGTTATCCAACCGGATTGGATAAATGAAGCAAGGGAGGAATGGAAGAATGATGAAGAAGTGTTGGCACTCATTCGAAAGTTACAACAAGATCCCAGTACATCTGATACATTTAGCTAGAAAAATGATCCATTATGGTACAAAGATCATTTATACCTATGTAAGAATTCCCAATTCAAACAAAATATTCTTATGGAATTGCACACTTCTCCCTTAGGAGGGAACTCAGGATTTTTAAAACTTACCACAGGGTTAAGAAGGAATTTTTTTGGGATGGCCTTAAATCAGATATTCAAAAGTTTGTGGCGGAATGTTTGTTTTTCCAACAAAATAAAGTTGAAACAATTAAGACCCCACGTCTATTACAACCTTTATCCATTCCAAGCCAACATTGGGAGGAGGTTTCAATGGATTTTATCACATGTTTACCCAAGTCTGAAGGAAAGAGTGTCGTCATGGTGGTAGTTGATAGACTTACCAAGTATGCACACTTTTATGCATTATCACATCCAGTTAAAGTCAGTATAGTTTCTACTGCATTTATGGAAACAAATTAAAAGCTACATGGAAGCCCAAAGATTATTATAAGCGACAGAGATCCCATTTTCACTAGAAATTTTTGAAAAGAATTATTTTCTTCTCTCGGTACTCAGTTAACTCATAGCTCATCTTATCATTCTCAATCTGATGGGCAAACTAAGATAGTAAACAAATGTTTGGAAGGATATCATCATTGCTTTGTATCTAATAAACAAACATAATGGGTCAAATGGTTGCCTCTAGCTGAATAGTGGTATAACACTTCCTTCCATACTGCAGCAAAAATGACCCCATTTATGGCACTTTATGGATATCATCCACCATCCATCACATCATATTTAAGAGAAAAATCTAAGGTTCAAGCAGTGGAACATCATATCGAGCATCAACAACAAGTTCTCCAACTCTTAAAGAATAACCTCACGTTGGCGCAGAATAGAATGAAACAGCAAGCATATCAACATCACAGTGAAAGAACTTTTGATGTAGGTGGCTGGGTATTCCTACGGCTACGACCATATAAAAAAATGTCCCTCAAGCAAGCTAAGAAGGATACTAAATTATCACCAAAGTATTATGGTCTGTACAGGTGTTGCAAAATATTGGTACTATGGCATACAAATTGGAGCTTCTTGCAGCTTCTTGAGTGCACCCGGTTTTCAATGTTTCATGTTTAAAGAATTTTATAGGTGACAAGATCCTAGTTCAAACAATATCGCCAGAACTTGAAAAGGAAACAAAAATTGTATTGAAACCGGAAGCAGTCACAGAAACAAGAACTCGGCAACTATGAAATCGATCAACTTCATAGTATCTCATCAAGTGAAAGAACTTATCCATTGAAGATTCCACATGGGAGGATGAGAATTTTATACAGAATCATCTAGAACTACTCAAGCATTTAGGACAACACTTTTTGCAAGGAGAGGAGCATGTTAGGCCCCTATAATACTAGTGATTCCCCCATTACTATTGTCATTGTATCCCTTATTGTTATTATTGTGCCCCTATTGTCCCCATATTGTTATTAGTATGCCCCCTAGAAACCCACTATCGTTATTTTTTTTCCCTTATGTTATTACTATTATGTCATCTTGATTATATTGTGACCCCTTAGACTCCTATATATAGAAGGGAGGTTTAGTCATTTGTATCATCCAAGAATTGTTCATTTGTGTAATGTAAAGGAGGTTGCCCCCTCGAAGAGGCTAAATTCTAAGGCGTTGATCTATCTTTTCTATATTTTTTTGAGTTGGTTTCCTAACAGGAATTTAGGCTACATAATGCATTTTATTTGTCAAAATAGGGTTGGTAAATTTGTGAGGCACTTTATGCAATATACACAAGAGACAAGTTCCTCACTTTGTTCTTAATGACATAAATAATAAAAACCATGGGGACACAGACTCATATGGAATATTTAGCTTAAGGATATCCCACTACTCAACTAAATGATATCTCAAGCACGTAAGCTTAATTTAAGGGTGGTTAGCTCATTGTGACTGTGCAAACTCAAACCCTAGTAATTCTATGCCAACTCGATTTTGCAACATCTTCTTTAGAAAAAGTTGACATATCCCCCACTAAACCTAATTTGAAATAATTACTAATTTATAAACTTGAATAAAATAACATAAAATGAAATGGTCACTACTGTAATAATTATTACTCTAACAAACCAAATTGATATCAATTAAGTGTAAAAGAATTTAAACACTTGAGAACATAACCACACAGTTAATCTTACTTATAAAATAAATAGGAAAATAAGATGGCATAGTACTGCACCTTGAGTGGGCCCCACCCCAAGGCTGACCTATGCCTTCACAATATTAGGTTGTTAGATAGGCTTAGGTCAACTCCTAAAATCATCCATGATAATGAATTAAAGCATAATCACAGAACTCAAAAGGAATTCACATGTACATAGTTAAATTACAATTTATATTGGAGATAAACAGTTATTACAAAGTTCATATATTGATCACTACTTTGCACTAAAGAGCACACATATATATAATTCTCACAAGAGCCTTGATTCAAATGTTTGATAGCAAATAGAATCATTTTGGTGGACCAAATAGGAACAAGAATAATGGTCTAGTAATTATATTTACAATAAAAACAAATGAAAATGGCATATTCAAATCTTGTGATTAACATGAAAACTAAATGCGGCTACATAGGCTTGTGAACTGAGTTGAAATGAGATCTAATTCGTGCCCCTACTCAGCGTGGAACTACATTTTCTAACTACTTCTATGATGTTAGGACCTAGTTGGGTATTAAGGAAATACCACATACACAATGTATTAAGTCCCTTAACAATTTATGGTTTCATGTGGTGTTTAATCAAATATTCCTTGTGAAAATTGGCCCATTAGTCCATGATGTTGGGTTCCAACATGCATATTCAACCTGTCCAACAATATCTACAAGATCGATCCCCGTGGATGAAAAATAACTAGAGTTCCCATCTAGGTCTCAAAGCAGTTTTATTGTCTGTGGTTTTTTATGTAATAGTAAAAGTGAGTCCTCACAATCCTAAGGTCTTTCGTTCCTAATAAAGTCCTCAGTCATTTGATTAGAACTGCATCCTCAATGCTTGATCAAAAATGTTATTATTGTTGATATCCAACCTAGTAACTTAGGAAAACCTTTTGGCAATATAATTAGTCCATTGTTTTATTATACACACCAAACTTAAAAATAATATATATATATATATGTGTGTGTGTGTGTGTGTGTGTGTGTGTGTGTGTGTGTGTGTGTGTGTGAGTTTAAGGCATTAAAGAGCATATATAATGATCATAGGTCAGTTTAGAGAGGTAAATTAGCAAAAAGGGATAATTTAATAGACAAAAAGAGTGCTTATCTACTGATTCATCAGTGCTTAATGCTTATAAGTTATCAATATTAGTTGTATGTTTATGGAGTTGAGAGGATTGGATTTTCAAGGAACTTAAGATTTCCTCAATATACAAATGCTTATAGGACTTGCAAATCCCTTTGTACTTTTTATTAGTATCATCACTTAATTTGCTACTTGTAAATAAATAACTATTATGTGTGTTAAATTTCCTAAGTTCTATACTTAGTGTTGATGCAAGAGTGAGACGCACACATTATGCTATTATTTTCTCTTTGCAAACTTTTTACCTAATTACTATAGATAAATAGTTACTATGCCTCTAATTTATTGTTGTTGGGAACACCCTTTCTTATTACATGATATATCATGTTTAGTCCTATTTCACATGTATTAATATTGATTGAAAATGGATGGATATATTATCCAAAAGCATGGAACTTGATATTTTTGTTTTCCCAAAATGAAATTAGTATAAAAGATGTAGGAATATATAGGGTAGGTTCCCCAGACAGAACACCAAAGGACACTGCTCACAAACAGATCACAAATCAATACACCAGTATTATTGATGTGGTTAAAACCCTCAAAGAGGGAAACAATCCACGGCCTGAGCCAACACGACCAAATCAGGAAATTTATTAATAAAAGAATGAAAATTTACATAAGCTTCTCTCATGAACGGTTACCCTACAAATGACCCTTTATGCTCTTTAAATAGAGATCATGGACCAATCCAGTGTTAAGCCATGGATCAAGTGCCGGTAATATCGAGGAGAGAACGAATCATCAGGTCACTTCATGTCTAGAACATATCATGACCGTCAGATTGTAAGTTACAAAAGTACATAGTAAAGAAACGCACTTTACCTAAATCTACACTAGACCAAGTTATACTTAACTATTTCCTATGTGTCGAAATATCCTAACATTCCCCCTTAAGAACAGATTGGGATAGGATTGAGAGATGTACAAATATGACACAATAGGAGAAGGAAGGAGGAATTAGAGCCTATTCCCCCTTAGTGACAACTTCTTGAACCCCAACCATAAATCGAAGTTTAGTAAACTTCGCCTCTATGAGAGCCTTTGTAAATATGTCTGCAACTTGATCATCTATTGAACAATATTGCACTTCAATAACATGGTCATGAATGAGCTTTCTGATGAAGTCCATGTGCAGTTCGATGTGTTTGTTGCGTTGATGTTGGACTGGATCTTTGCATAGTTGAATAGAACTTTGATTATCACACCAAAGTGTAGTCGGATGCTGCTACTGAAAGACAAACTTTGACAGGATCTAACAAAGCCACAAGGCTTTCTTAATAGCTTCTACGACACCACGATTCTTTACCTCTACTGAAGAAAGAGAAATGGCACTTTGATTCTTGCAAGCCCAGATAATAGTTCCTGAACCAAGAGTGAACACAAAACCTGCAATAAACATTCAATCGTCAGGGTCACCAACCCAATTGGAATCAATGAAACCAACCAAGAGAGGAGATTCTTCTGCATTGTAATGAATCCCAAATTGAACTGTACCTAGAACATAACGAAGTATTATTTTGTCTTCTTTCCAATGAATTTCATGTGGGTTTTTCATAAACCGAGCAATAAGGCCAATATCAAAGGAAAGGTCAGGACGAGTATGGATCAGATAAAAATGTTTTCCAACAAGTTGACGGTATAAGGTATCATCAAATTCAAGGGAAGTACAAGTGTCTGAAAGTTTGGCTCTAGACTGAAAGGGGGAAGGGGTTAGTTTAAAGTCTTCCATGTGAAAATGGTGTAGAAGATCACAGGCATACTTGGACTGGGAAAGGGAAATACCTTCCTTTGATTGCAAGACTTGAAGATCAAGAAAATAATGCAGGTTTCTTAAGTCTTTCATTTAAAACTTCTTTTTAAGGCTGGACTTCACATGGTTATAAGGTTGGGATCACTACCAGTAAGGATAAGATCATCAACATAAAGAACAAGAATGATAAGAGACTTGCCCACTTTCTTGTGTAGATAGTATTGTCAGAATGACACCTAGAAAAGCTAGTTTCTAAAAGAAAACTATCCATTTTTGCATACAAAACTCGAGGGGCTTTCTTGAGACCATAAATGGATTTCTTAAGGTGACATACAAGGCTAGATTCTATTTGTATAAAGCCAGTAGGTTGTTCCATATAGATTTCTTCATGCAAGTCCCCATGCAAGAAGGCAGAGTTAACATCCATCTAATGGACTTCCCATTTGAAAGAGGCAGCAAGGGAAAGAAAAAGATCAATAGAATTCATTTTGGAAACAGGGGAGAAGGTTTTAGTATATTCAATGCCTTCAACTTGTGAAAAAACCTTAGCAACAAGATGAGCTTTATGTTTATCAACTTTTCCATCTGGTCCATACTTGGTTCTGAAAACCCATTTGCATCTAACAAGTTTTCATCCCTTTGGAAGAGGAACAAGATCCCATGTATCATTTTCCAATAATGAACAATATTCTACATTCCTAGCTGCATCCCAATCTGGATGGCCTGAAGCTTTTGCAAAGGTCTTAGGATTATAATTCGCTAAAGCTTGAGCCAGTAAATAAGAGGCTCTATCGAACTGAGAACGTGTACGTCATTGATTTGTAGGATCACCAACAAGAGCACCTGCTACATCCCGAGTAGCACATACCCCTTTTGGACGCTGAGGAGATGAAGGAGGATCCTGAGAAGGTGGGGGAGGATTTTCATCCTCGCTGTCATCATCTGAAGAAGAAATATTTTCAGAAGTAGAAGGGATAAAGAGAGATGGCATATCCACCGAACTAGGCTAGTAGGAAAATATATTTTCAGAAAACTTTACTCTCTTCTAATGATAACATTTTTGGACTTAAGTGGAATAAGTCTATACCCTCTGACATCTTCAGAATATCCAACAAAAATACATTTTTCACTCTTAGGTTCTAAAACTTTATGTTTCTCATCTAGAATATGGGCCCATGCTTCACTTCCAAAAACAAGAAAGTGACTTACATCTGGTTTAATTGAGCTCCATGCTTCTTCTGGAGTGATATTCTTTAAAACCTTTGTAGGAGTGCGATCTACTATGTAATTTGCATATTTATTTGCTTCTACCCAAAAATTAATACTAAGTCCTTTATATTGAAGCATACAATTAGCCATTTCCTTTAAGGTGTGATTCTTCCTTTCAGCTACACCATTTTGTTGTGGAGTATATGGAATAGTATGTTGCATTTGAATTCCATTCTCTGTGCAAAAGTTGATGAATTTGTTGTTAACATATTCTCCACCATTATCAGATATTATCTTAAGAATTTGATGTCCAGATTGTTTTTCAACAAAGGTCTTAAAGGCCAAGAACATGTTAAATACTTAACTCTTGAGTTTTAAGAAGTATATCCAAGTGCGTATGGAGAAATCATCAATGAAAGTTAAGAAATATTTGTAGCCAGAGAATGAAACAACTAGAAGTGTACCACATAAATCACTATGCACAATCTATAAAAGGGCTGAGGCGTGCCAAGAGGCACATTTTTCAAAACTATCCCAATGATGTTTTCCAAGTACACATATAGAACAAACACCATCTCTGCAAGATACCATTGGAAGACCTGCCACCATATTTTCTTTACATAGATTCTAAAGGGAGCGATAGCTTAAGTGGCCAAATCGCTCATCAAATTTTTCTCACTTCATCATTATGAGCAACAAATACTGAGGGAATATTTGATGACCCAAAGTTGTTAAACTTATACAACCTTGTAGAATCATCAACAATGCTGGTAGCTAAAATCTTTCAAGGATCTCTTAGGTTAATTACAACGTTGTGATGTGAAAATTCAATGATTTTACCTTCACCTAAATGAGTTATTTGATATACAAACATAAGGTTGTAGAATAAGGTTGGAACACATAATAAATCATTAAAATGACCATTGTCTAGATGAATACTTCTAGTCCCTACAACACTAAGAGATCTATCATCACCAACATATATATTTTTGGTGTTACAATCATTTATAGAAGAATACATGGCTTTGTTTTTGGCCATGTGATAAGAAGCTCCAGAATCAATGAGCCACTCATGAGAATGAGAAGAAGAAGATACATTTAGTGCATAACCAAACTGAGATGCTTGACAACTACATGAAGAAAGTGTTATTCCTAAATATGAAGTTGAAGTTGAAAAGTGCTCCAAATGGATGTTATGCTTCTTTATTGTTTCTTCCAAGGCTTCCATCTTCTTAAAGCATTTGGATTCTAAGTGGCCATCTCGATTACAAAAGTGGCAATGTTTATCAATCTTCTTCCCTTTGTTTTTATTTGCCTTATCATTTTGTTGAAATGATTTTCATTTTGAGACTGAAATTTCTTAGGACCGTTGATTGGTTTAAGACCATTCTTTTTAGGATACTACTTCTTAGGATTCTTTGAATTTGGTTGCTACTGGGTGGCTAAGGCTTTCTTAGAAGAGTTTCCAATATTAATAAGACCAAGATATAAGAGATTTTTTGTTTCTCTTATTAAAAAAATCACAAAAGGCATCAAAAGAGGGGGACTTGTAGTCTTGTGCTTGAGAAATAAAGGCTTCTCTAGTAGACTGGAAGGTGGAAACAAACACAAAGTAGGCTGGTCCCAACTTAGTAGGAATGAAATAGATAAGGCTACCATATTATTTCTTAACCTTAACACCTTCCAAGAAAAGTCTAAGGGTCTTGAACTTGGACCAAAAATATTCAATGGAAGAAAAATTATTGGGGTTCAATGTAAGCAACTCATTTTCGAGTTGATGAGATCTAATTTCATTTTTAATTCCAAAAACATTAGTGAGTTGTTTCATTTCTTCATTAGGAATATCAAGTTCTGTGATATGGAATCTAAGGTCTGGAGAAATAGACATCCCTATCAACCCACGTGCTTGATCTTGCCTATTTTCCCATTTCACTGCCTTATCTTCATCTTGAGGTTTGGTTTCTTGGCCTGAGGCTATTCTATAAAGACCTTTACTTCTAAGTAAATCCACAATGTAGGACCACCATTGGAAGTAGTTGGTGATGTCAAGAATAACTTGGCCTTGACCTTCCATTCTAACATAAATTGAAGCTGTAGATGTTGAAACTAAGTGCTCTAATGGAAAGATCTCAAAAAATTAGGCTGATTAAAAAAACAACTCTGAAAATGGCTTCTGGATGAAGAAGTTATGTCTTTTTCAATAAAAGTTGTTGAAGATGTCGACGAAGTACGTGAATGTGCGGAAATTAATGATAATGTTATATTTATAAAAAATCTCCCCCTTTCCAATTAATCTAATTATCTCACTTTAAAAAAATATTTTATGTGACTCACTTTTATAAATAAGTAAAAGTCACTTTTACAATGGTACTTTATGAGCTACCTACTAAATTGTAACTTGAATAAAAGATAAAGTGACTTTAGAATTATAACTGACTTACATTTTATAATGGGTGATAACACTTTTACATAAAGTCACTTTAAACACAAAGTACATGTGCTTTTTCAAAAAGTAACTCAACAAAAAGAAAGACTTGAACTCAAGACCTCTATTCTCATAAAGTAACTTTGGACCAAGTGAGCTAGTTTAAAAGCTTATTAGTTTTTGGAAAAGAGGAAGGTTTTTTTTTTTTTTTTAAGTCACTGAAGCTTTGGGACACGTGCTTACTTGAAAAACTCTTTTTTTCCTGCAAAACAAAAACCACAAAACCCAACACCAACATACAAAAAAAAAACCCTTACTGCTTGAAGTTAGCTTTAGCCGGGAACTAAATATTTTCCTCAATGTTTTTTATTTTCCGAGATCACACAAAGGCATGGTGGAAAAGAGCATACGCATGAGAAAAATCCTTCCTTTCTGTTTCTAATTTTCCCAGATCGTACAAAGTCGCGGGGCAGAGAGCATATGCTGAAATGAATGGTATAGATCCAGTAATAAAAAAATAGAGAGCTAAATAAACCGAAATAAACAAAGAGATGAATAACTAGAATTGCAAATAAAGATTGTATACCTCCAGGTCTTAAAAATGACATAGCTAGGGCTACCGGAAACCTTTTCGTGTGAAATGAAAGGGGGTTCCTCACTGGAACATATGCTCCTAACACAATAGAGTAGTCCACTTGGCCTGAAAGCAGTCAGAAACAGTAGATCTATGAAACGACAGTTGGATGCAGTTGTATCGGCTTCAGATTTGGATCACCAACAGAGGCGGCCCTCAAATAGCTTTGATACCATGTAGGAATATATAGGGTAAGTTCCTTAGACATAACACCAAAGGACACCTCTCAAAAACAGATCACAGATCAATATACTAGTATTCTTGATGTGGTTAAAACCCTCAAAGAGGGAAACAGTCCATGGCCTGAGCCAACGCGGCCACTTCAGGAAATTTATTAATAAAAGAATGAAAATTTACATTAGCTTCTCTCATGAATGATTACCCTACAAATTACCCTCTATGCTCTTTAAATAGAGATCATGGACAAATCGAGTGTTAAGCCATGGATCAAGTGTTTGTAATACCGAGGAGAGAATGAGCCATCGGATCACTTCATGTCTAGAACATATCATGACCGTTGGATTGTAAGTTACAAAAGTACATAGTAAAGAAACACACTTTACCTAAATCTACACTAGACCAAGTATATTTAACTACTTCCTATATGTGGGAATATCCTAACAAAAGAAGGTAAATAAATTATGTATAGGAAACATAGAATACATCGTACTCAATCTTAATTCGCTAATGAAGACGTATGCAACTAAATTGCATTCCATAATATGTGGAAATGTACATGTCCCTTCAAATTTACATATGATTACAACTATAAGCTTTACCATTAATCATTATATGTCATTAGTGTAGGATTATGCTTGTAAGTGATGAATATTGGTTAATTCATGATTTTTTAGAATTATAGGGTTTATATTTTCAAGGCACTTGAGATTTCCTATATAGACAAATGATTTATAATTTGAGAACATGTTTCTACTTATTAATTGTATTTATACATGTAATAAATAATTATCCCGTGGGTTAAATTTCCAAGGTTTTCTAGTCAAAATTGATGTGATAGCAAGTTTGTATACGCAAACAATATGGTTTGATTTTCCTTTCACAAAGTTCATCCTAGTTGTTGTAGATAAATATTTGGCATGCCTCCTATTTATTGGTGTTGGGAACACCCTTTCATGTTTCATTGTATATCATGCTCAAGGATCTAATTCTCATGTATTATTATTGACTAAATATGGAGGGATATATTGGCCAAAGGCATGCAACTTGATGGTCTTGTTCTCCCAATGAAATTAGAAATAAAGAAGGTTAACAAATTCCTTATAAGCAATAACTTTGGAGAGATTTATTGGAAAGGTCATATTGAGCTACCTTTTGTTCATGTCTTTATAAGAATTTTAAATGTAGTGTAGTGGATGAACCATAGAACTTTATAGTTAGTCTTGTGTTGTTGATGTACTTGTTCATGATCATACAACACTAACAAACATTTACCATATCACTAACAAAACGCTCTCCTAAATTTTACCCATTTATTAAATGGGCAATTTTTCTTTTCTTTTGATGTGTAATAAACTCTCTATTATTTAATTTATTTATCTTTAAAGCTAAATATTTTAGTGTTTTGAAAAAAACCCACAACCTTATATTACATACCATCAAAACATGGACTACTAGAGAAACTCAATAAATAGTTAAGTAATGGTCAACAATATATATTTGTTGATTTGGAACTTTGCACTCATGCAATATTGTCGTATTTTGCATTGTGAAGTTCAAACTTTGGTTTCATGGGAAAAAACTTATGATGGTGAAGCACTTATTTGTTCTTTAGAAATTTAAAAATAGTTTGTTAAATTCCTAAATATTATTCAATTCTTCTATTAGTTCCCAATAAAGATGACATGTGTTTTGTGTTCTTTCTTAGATTTCAGTCCATTTTAGCTTCATATCTAATTTATTTTTTCCTAATGTTGAAAGTGTTGGATGTCACCAACATACAGGATGTCTCCTCAATGTGAAGTCCCAATTAGACCTCACACTATTTGTAGTAGGAGCCTCATCTGAAGTATCAGCCCAACCACCATAATTTAAGGTTCGCCTTGGATTTATGGATAACATAAGATATTATAAGCATAACCTTTGAATAGGAAATTTGACATTGTGAAACACCAATTGCAATGTGTAAAAAGAGACTTTCATGAGAGGGGAGACAAGAGTGATTCTTTGGAAGGAAGTAATAGTACTTACCTAAGAGAGACACATAAGAGAAAAGAAAGGTTAATCATTTATCTAGCGAAGTAGTTCACATAGACACCACAAACATTAAAAAAAGTACAACAAACTTTCAACAAGATAAGTACCAAAGACAATGAAGTAGTTCAATTTCCTTAGTACATATGAGAAAAAAATATACCGCAAACATCTAAATAATAGTCCTACGACATTCATGATGCATGCATGAAAGTGTGTTGTCTCATTTAGCTTCCATTATGGGTGACATATCCAAGTAAATCAATTACAATGGTGAGCCACTAGTTCCAGTAGTGGAACATTGAGTCACTTCTTGCTTCTCCAAAGAACAATTTTCTCTCCTATGTGTTGACGGTGCTAGACCCACCAACATTCAGGGGATTAACCCGGTATGAAGTCTATACCTCACACTATTTGGTGTGGGAGTCCCATCCGATATGATGGATCGATTGCCATTATCTTAAGGATTTGTCTCAACTCTTGCTTGTAAGCACAGGAGTGTGGTTCACTTTGTCTTTGAGAAGTGAGGTTCACGTGCCTCATGAGTGTAAGTGTACTTGTGTCAATGGTTCTTTCACTGCAAGGGGAAAAGGTGAAGGTGAGTTCTAGGTGGAAAGGGATTAGCACCAACTCGGCTAGGAACACACAGCACAAAGGACATACACAGCTTCTGATGGAGCAGCCCACTCGGCTACGGCAGTCACAACATACAAGGTAAGATAACACGTACAACACTCACAGATCAGTCTGAACAAGTGCAATGGTTTTTACAGTAAGGTTCATGTGAAAAGTTTGTCTTGTAGGTTTTAACCCCGTACAGAAATTACCTGCATACGAATTCTAAATCACAAGAAAATAAAAATGCGAGAGCATAACCCATAAAACACATATACACAGAGATTTCCCACTGGATCTCAAAACCGAGACTACCAGCTTGATTTTTCATTATATTCCTTTCAATGTTACAATACATATTTATACATGCCGAAGCATCCAATACCATGGACCGAAACCAGTCGCATCCAAAACCATGGACCGTAAAACCATAGGTAGGTTCGCCCAACCTAATATAGGGTCCAAAAAAAAAATTTCTCGGGGCGCTGCCCCGAACCCCGTAGAGGGGGGCTCCGCCCCCCGAATAGGGGGGGCTGCCCAACATGTCTGATGTCAAACAAAGCAGTCGACATGAACGGGACAACATTAGCAACATATACAATACATTTATATTAATATATTATGCATTACAACAAATGGATCAGTTCAGTTGTAGAACACAAGTTAAAGAAACGTGCATTACAAGTGTTAAAGATCAGTCTTACAACAAATACAATACATGTGCAAAAACGTGTTGGCTAGTTGATAGGCTTATGAATTAAGCAAAAGTTCCAAGACACATCGTTACACCAAACATCACTAACCCCATCAGCAGGGCATTGGAGCCACTACTTACCCCCAAAAGAAAATATTACAGACTCTCTTAGCTATGTGGGAGGAGCTAAGGTGAAAAGTATTTTCATGTACAAATGACGGGGGTATTTATAGCCAAGGGTGAAACTGACCCTTGTGGCTATTTGACTACCCTCATGAATGTTCGACTTCCATGACTTTTTGACTTATGTGACTTTATGTTCAAAAAGTGAGTCTTTTGGACTTCCACGTTACATCACATTGATTGACAGCAAGCCCATAGTGGAGATGTGGGCACCATGACTCATGACTTGACTTGATATGGCTTGACATGACAATGCTTGTACATTTGTGTTGTTGCTGGGTTATATTCTTTCCACGACTAGCCCACGTAGTTAACCGAGGAGTTAGAAGGGGGCTGGAGCCCCGCCTTTGTTGCGTCGATTGCGTAGCGGGGGGAGTCATAGGTGATTTGAGGGGTGCAAGTAAACCCACTCTACGGGGTCCAAGGCAACACCCTGGAAAATTTTGGTTTTGGACCCTATGTTAGGTTGGGCAGACCTACCTATGGTTTCGTGCATGATTTTTCGCACATGGTTTTGGACACGATGGTTTTCAATCCATGGTTTTGGACGCGATGGTTTTCAGTCCATGGTATTGGATGCTTCATCATGTATAAATATGTATTGTAACATTGAAAGGAACATAATGAAAAAAAATCAAGCTAGTAGTCCCAGTTTTGGGATCCAGGGGAAAATCTTTGTGTATATGTGTTTTATGTGTTATGCTCTCGCATTGTTTATTTTATGTGTTCTAGAATCGTATGCATGTAATTTTTATATGGGGCTAAAACCTACACGGTGCTACTAAGTGATGGATATCTTCATGGTTTATCATAGCTTCACCTCTGCATGGCGAAGTGCACGCAGTCTTCGATGGTCCTTGGTTCTCTTGATGAAGCTTTAACATGTTGTTCCTTGCTTTCATTCTAGAAGGCTTGATAGGCTCACTTGTTCACGAAGGTGCATGTTCGCCACGTTCGTCTGCTTTGCATGATTCATTTGTTCGTCCATTGGTGAACCTATCCATCTGCATGTGCTCCCTTCATTCATCTCGTTGAATGTCTTGACATGTTTGTTGGTGTACATGTACCTGCAGTCACTCATGATGAAATGACATCAAATCCAAAACCTCCTAGCCTACCATGACACGTGATCATTGAAATGCAAGTGACTAGGAGAGGCAGCAGGGTTGTGATGCAGGATGATGGCTTCAGGCAACTGCTAATGAAAAATGTGTAGGAGTCAGTGAGAGATGGAGACAAAAAATCTGAGTTGATAATGACTATCTGCAAGGTCTAGCTCAGTTGGGATGCAAAATTGTGCAAATTCTGAGAGGGACAATCTAGGTTATAGGAGGGCAAGGTAGGCATGATCTATGCATTTTCCGGAACGAACAGTCAGCAGGGGTTGGAGAGCCAGATTTGTGCAATTTTCCAGAGGAACAGATCAGGCTACATGAAGGGTCAACAAGCAGGGATTGTGTAGTTTTTTTATGGAACTGCCCGGGAGACTCGCAGCCATAACTGTACAATTCCCAGAGGGAACTCCTAGTTGGCTACTAGGGTCACTAGCAACAAAAGCTACACAATTCCCAGAGGGAACTATCAGTCGACTGCTGGGGTCACTGGCAGCAAAAACTGTGCAATTCCTAGAGGTAACTAGTAGCCAGCTACTCAGTCACTGACAGTAGAAACTACGCAATTCTTGGAGGGAACAGGCAGTCTGCTGCTAGGGACTGTTGGCTGGGAAAACTACACTAAGGTCGGGAGGTTGGCCTACTGATCATCTCTTCATAATTTCTGAGCTAAGATGACTAATCTGTAGTAGAAGGCATGCTTATGAGCACTGCATAATTTATGAGATGAAAAGTTGGTCGACTGTCTGGATGACTGACTGGGAAAACTGTGCAATTTTTTGAAGGAGACAAGGACAAGCACTTGGTGTTTTTCCAGCCTGTCTGTGTAATTTCCTCAGTTACTTTAACGGGTGAGGTCAATGGCCTCTATGCAAATTTTGGGGGGAGTCAGTCCCAATGTGACTATTGGTCCGACTATGTGGATGACCAGCATGAGAGTTGATTGAGTTGCTTGGGAGTAGTGCAGCTTGAAAGGAACATCTTGGTGCTTCTGCACTATTCTGATTAACAGTCGATTGAGTCGAAAGTAGGGTGATGGTCCAACTTTCAGTGAGAAGTTTTGTCGTTAGAACTTCAGCAAAAATAACTGTGTGTGAAGAGTCAAAATATGCTTAGGTGATCAAACAAGCACACACTCACATGACTTGACGATGAAACGACCAAACCATCCATATACACATGTTCAACATGACTGACCGGCGATGCAAGCGATAAGTGCGACATTCGTGATTGATCGTTCATGATCGAGACGACACTTGCACAATAGTGAATGTGACTCTGTGTGAGTGCAACAAATGCTTTCATGGCAAACACAATAGACACATATGAAGAAAAGACTTTGAGCATAACCAGAACACGGTCGCAGGCATGACTTTGACATCATCATGTAGAGACTTGGATGCAATGAACAAGAAAGGTGAATGTAAAGACTCACACGAGCTCATGGAGTGAACCTGAATGTGTGCAGTCATCAAGTGAACTCTTCAAGGGAGGCTCCAAAATTGGTGCAGGCCAAAATTTTGGACGGGTGGTTGTAGTCGCTACAACACTTGGCGACACAGTGGTAGAAATCTAGCTTCTCTATTTTGGTTCATTGCTAGCAAAGGGCCTTGGTATTTTGGGGAGTATTGAATCACTATGCAGGTTACTTCAGTTTCCCCACTTACCCCATGGACATACATGGTTTAGCCTTTGCCAACTTAGTCAAACACAATCAAAAGTTCAGCTTAGATCTCAATGTTTTGAATATGGGAAGGGTAGTTTAGTTCACGAGTTGAATATTTTCATAGTATAAGTTTTCATCTTTGGTTTTGCTCTGCTACCAATAGGCCTAGATAGTACCTCGGTGGAGTCACGCAGGAGTCACGCAGGAACATACACATTGCTCCACTTCCACCGAGCCTGGTGAGTACCTCGGCGGAGTTGCATGCTTTACCTCTCTGCACAGGAATCCTTTCTCTTCTTTCATCTTTGTATTTTTTAAGAGAACTGTGCATATGCACTTATTTATTTTTGGGGAAAAAGAGGGATCCTGAATCATTGAGAACAGAAGAGGTTGTTCCTATAGAGAAGCATGTAATACCTCTGGCATAGGTTTCCTCATTTAGATTTTTCCCCTTCTCTGTTTCCACTAGTTGGATTAGCCTAAACACGCATAGAAGAAAGTTGAGTAAAGGCATGGGGCTTCCCAATGTGGACACAGGTTCATGGTTGGACCAAAGCTTCCCTTACAAATAGTTCGTATGTTCCATCAGGACTTCATCGGCCGAAGGTTGTAACCAAGCACAGATAAAATGGACACAAGACGGGCCAAGTGCTATAGTATCACAAGTCTCTTCAAATTTCAACCACGTACTCTATTCAAAAGCCAGAACGTAGTAGTTGGAAGAACTTATTTCTGGAAACAAAATAGTAATATATCAACAAACAAAATGAACGTGAAAAAAATATTAAGTAGAATCAAACAAAGTGAAGCAAAGATAATAAGAAAAACAAACCAAATGAAACAACAAGCAGCGAGCAGACTATGTACATGGCACGGGCGTGGCCCGACCTACCGAAACTAGTGTTTGAGGACTTGGTCGTTGATAGGAAGATTATCAATCCTCATTTCAAGTGATTTCAAATGATACATGTGTGAGCCAAGTTTCTCATGGACTAGTCCCGGTCCACCGGGCTCCGCTACCAGAACTTGGTGGCATTCCAGAAGATCTACGAGTGAAGACAACACCACTATTTCAGGTACTATGTGCAACATGGGCTCGGATGATGGCACAAGGTAGTTGTTTTTATTCCATGAAGGGTTTAACTTTCTGAAGTCAATGTGTAAGCGGATCTTCCCAGATTTCATATGTGCAGGATTTAAATTAGAAAACCAAGTATGATGACAAACTTTGAAAGTAATCCAAACACTTAAAATGTTAGTTAATCTTTTTGGAAAAAGGAGGAAAAACAACATGTATGTGTTACCTGTTCTTTGTTGTAATCGCTTGTCTCATCCTTTACCTGGAATCTCATGTTGGATTTCTCACATGCAATGGGCACTCAGGTTATCATCTACTCGTGCAGACCCATCTCGGTACTGTTTGATCGAGTGGTCAACAATTGGTTACTACTACAGTGTGTAACTTGTACCGAGATTGCCCATTTTCGGATCATGGTGCGTTCCCATGTTGCTTTATTCATTCATGGTGTTGGTCCTTTTTGTGTTCAGCACGATTGCTTTAGCATCATAGCTTGTGACTTTGGACTTCAAAAAACTTTAAATCATGCATGGTTCGTTGTTTTGGATGACTGAAATACACTCGATCCTTGAGCCATCATGTGTTCCTGATTTTTCAAGACTCATGGCCAACAGCTTGTCTCTACATGGACCATTTGGCATGTTGGTACTATTGCTACTACCGTTGTTGCTACTACTACTACTATCAAAAAAACAAACTGTACAAGTTTCATTATCATAAGTTGAGCGAGGAAGGAGTCCGAACTGCTTGCCTAATGAGGGTGGGGTTGGCTGTGTAAGATAACATTCCAATTCCTTTTCCAGGAAGTAGTTTCCAAACATAAGTTCTACGAAGGCCAATGGCTCATTTTCGCTGTTAAGGGGAGTCACATTGTGTTTCATATACCTCTTTGATAACACCTAGATTTGGTTGCATCTACCCTTGTATAGAATCCATATGTGAGACCAGTCTGTAGCAAAATATCCATCTAGCTTAGTGGACCAGTCTCTGCTGAGTAACACGCCATATGCTTCTGGTATGTCCACAACAACTATGTTGATGCATTCGTGGACTCGATTGTCATGGGATAGTTGGATGATCATGTCTCGTAGTTCACCAATGGCTAGTACTGATGTTCTATCGAGTTGGATGATTTTGTTGGATGTTTTGCTCCATCGTGCATTGAGCTTCTTAGCAATGGAGAGCGGCATGACATTGGCTGCCACACCAGTATCAACCAAGAAGTTGTGGACATTGTAGTTGAAAACTTCGAATGAAAGTAGGAATGGGGGCAACTTGAGTTTTCTTCTTCCATTTGGAGTGTATTGAGCATAGTGGATAGTGATCTGGGAGGTGTGCTTTCTCCCTTGTTGGTGGAGGACACGTTGTCTATTGTTGTTCATCCCAATGTGCACAATAGGATATATCGCTAACTCTAGACTTTGGCTAGCTTGAAAAAATTGATTTTCACTCGAGTTTTCATCATGTCATCGACAATGTTGTAATCCATAGGTGGTAGACTCACCAAGGTTTCCAGGGTGGAATGGATGTTTGTGCTTTCCGATGGAGTGTTCTGCAACTTGCTACTGATGGACGTACTCTTATCTACCATTGTCTTCCCAGAATTTCTTTGTGTTTGTTTCTTTGAGGTAGCCGGTCGGTCGTCCTTCTTTATCAGTTGTCTCACCTTCTCTTACATCTCTTCAAGTGTAGGTCAAGCCCCTTTACTTCTAAGATGGTAATGATCATTTTTCTTTTGGGGCTTCTTCTCAGTGTTCGTCTTGTAGACTACTGGCGAGCACTAGTATGCGTTCACCACATGCCTAGAACTTGGTGCTTCATCAAGTGCAAACTCTTCATTATCATCAGTGTCTTCTAGCTACTCCTGTATGTATCCATCTGTATTAAGTGTATGAGTACAGACAGAGGTAACAAATCGTTTTCAATTTGAACAAGAGTTCTCAGGGTGAAATTATTCATGGAAGGAACAGAACTTAGGATCAATGCATTGATTGAGTTGGAATATAGGATTCTGCTCAAATTTGGAACCAAAGCCGGTTGTTGTTTGATGAGCCGGTTGATGAACTTATTTCTTGCCTTTGTCTGGGCGGATGACTGCTTGTGAATATGTCTATCTTCCATTGCTTGAGTTCAGACACTTCGGTGGTCAAGTTCTTGACAAGGTAAGTGAGGGTCTCAATATCATTTGCTTCCTTGTCTCTACCCTTGCTCACCATTTCTTGGGAATTTTTTCTTGCATCCTTGGAGTCTTTCATTGGTTCGTCATCCTTGATGAATCCAATGGCACGCAAGTCTTTCTCAACAGCAATAGCCTCTTCGCAGCTTTCTAAAAGTGTTGGCTTCACAAATCGTTTGACAAACTGTGAAATGGTGGTCGGTAGTGCATACGTGTAATAGTTGATAGTCATGGAGTCATGAGGTTTGGTGTCTGCTGCAAACTTGTTCAAAATATGCATAAACCTCTTATTGAAATCTTTCACTTTCTCTTTTCCCTCCATCCTGAGGCTTACCAATTCTTTAAGTAGCATGGTTGGGGTCTTATCATCAGAAAAAATTTCAAGGAACATACATTTGAAAGAACCCTAGTTCTATATGGAGTTGGGTGGAAGGTTGTGATACCAAGCAGCTGCGTGGCCATCCAAGGTACATGGAAATAATCTAGATGCTACGTCATCATAACGTACCTCAAGGGTTTGCAGTTGTAGGTAGAATTTGTCTAAATGGTCATCTGCCATCAGTGCATTTTCATGGTTGAACTTGATGTCCATTCTCTCTGCTCGCTTCAACATCTTGTGCAGAATAGTCAAGAGAGCCAATGGTCCCTAAGTCACCCATTCAATATTTGTTTTAGCCATCTCTTCGCCTTCTTTGTCCTCTTCATCTTCTTCCTCTCCTTTGGAATCTGATGATTATGTATCTGAGTCTGTCTATTTGTCTCCACCTCCACTTCCTCCGTTGCCTTCCCCTCTACATCCTATACTAGAGTTTGATCCCAAGACCACAAGACTTCCTTGTTCGTCTTCAAAGAAGAGTGGAGGTTCCTCTTTGTCTTCAATAGCTTCTTCCAAACCTTCAAGAGTAGCAGGGATTTCTTCTTCGACCAATGGTACAACAACCACTATGGGAATGGATTTTGGCTTGTTAGATGTGTGTGGAATATATTGCATGTTTGGGATCTGTTCGACTGCTTTCACGAAATGGTGAGTGATGGGATGGACGAAGTGAAGGTGTTGATATGAAATCTCGTGTTAAATTCTAGGAGGTGAGGATTAACCAACTATTGAGTCGTGAGAGAGGGAGGGTGAGTTACTGCCTTGACTAGATGGTTGATGAGTGAGTGTGAGGGGAATTTCACCCGTATACAACTGGATTCCCTTCTTCTAGCATCAGGAATGTTAACGGTGTTGGACCTGCCAAAATTCAAGGGATCACACAAGTATGAAGTCCCAACTAGATCTCACAACATTTTGTGTGGGAGTCCCATCCGGTATGATGACCCCGTTGCCGTTATCTTAAGGACTTGCCTCGGATCTTACTTGTCAACATAGGAGAGTGGTTTTCTTTGTCTTCGAGAAGTGAATTTCGTGTGCCTGGTGAGTGTAAGTGTACTTGTGTCAATGATTCTTTCACTCTGAGGGGAAAAGTTGAAGGTGAGTTCCAAGTTGAAAGGGATCAGTCCCAACTCAGCTAGGAACACACAACATAAAGGACATGCACATCTTCCAGTGGATAAGTCCACTCGGATGTGGCAGTCAAAACATACAATGTAAGATAACACGTACAACACTCACGGATCAGTCCAAATGAGTGTAACAGTTGTTATAACAAGGTTCATGTGAAAGGTTTTTCTAATGTCCAGAAAAGCAGTTGACATGGATGGGACAACATTAGCAGCATATACAACACATTTCCATTAATAGATTATGCATTAAAATAAATGAATCAGTTCAGATGTAGAACACAAGTTAAAACAACATGCATTACAAGTGTTAAAGATCAGTCTTACAAAAAATACAATACATGTGTGAAAAAGTGTTGGCCTGTTGGCAATATTCTAAATTAAGTGAAAGTTCCCAGACACATCGTTACACCATACATCCCTAACCCTGTCAGTGGGGAGTTGGAGCCACTACTTACTCCTCAAAGAAAAGATTACAAACTCTCTTGGCTATGTGGGAGGAGTTGAGGTGAAAATTCCTTTCATGTACAAATCAGGGGGTATTTATAGCCAAGGGTGAAACTAACCCTTATGGTTGTTCGACTACCCTCATGACTGTTCAACTTCCCTGACTTTTTGACTTACATGACTCTAAGTTCAATAAGTGAGTCTCTTGGACTTCCATGTTACATCACATTGCTTGACAATAAGCCCATAGTGGAGATGTGGGCAACATGACTCATGACTTGACTCGACATGACTTGACATGACAGTGCTAGTACATCCATGCTGCTACTGGAGTGCATGTCGAGCTACAATGTTGTTGAGTGATGGATGTCTTCATGTTGTATCATAGCTTCACCCCCGCATGGCAAAGTGTGCAGAGTCTTTGATGGTCCTAGTTTTTCTTGTTGAAGCTTTAGCATGTTGTTCCTTGCTTTCATGCTAGAAGGCTTGGCAGGCTCACTTTTTCGTGAAGGTGCATGTTCATCGCGTTCATTCGCTTCACATGCTTCATTCTTTCATCCATTATTGAACCTGTCCATCTACATGTTCTCCCTTCATTCATCCCATTCATTTTTTTGACATGTTTGTTAGTGTACCTGTACCTGCAGTCACTCATGACGAGACGACATCAAATTCAAAACCTCTTAGTCTACCTTGACACATGATCATGCGAATGCAAGTGACCGGGAGAGGTAGCAAGGCTATGATGCGAGATGATGGCTCCAGGAAACTATTGATGAAAACTACGTAAGAGAGACAGACAATCTGAGTTGACACAAAGTGTCTACAAGGTCTAGCTCGATTGGGAGGCAAAATTGCACAAATTTTAGGAGGGACAGCCTGGGCTGCAGGAGGGAAAGTTATGCATGCTCTGCGCATTTTCTCGAATGAACAGTAAGCAGGGTATGGACATCTATACTTTCACAATTTTTCAGAGGAATGGGTCGGGCTACATGTAGGGTCAACAGGCAGGGATTGCACATTTTTTCTAGGGAATTGCCCGAGAGACTGGCAGCTAGAACTGCGCAATTCCTAGAGGGAACTGCTAGTTGGATACCAGGGTCACTGGCAACCAAAAATGTGCAATTCCCAGAGGGAACTAACAGTTGGCTACTAGGATCACTAGCATCCAAAACTGCATAATTCCTAGAGGGAACTGCCAGTCGACTGTTGAGTCATTGGTAGCAAAAACTGTGTAATTCCTGGAGGGAATAGGCAGTCTACTGCTAGGGACTACTAGTTGGGGAAACTACACCGAGGCTAGGAGGCCAGCCTATTGATCATCTTTGCACAATTTCTAAGTTGAGCTAATTGATGGGCAGCGGAAGGCTTTCTCATGAGCACTACACAATTTCTTAGATGAACAGTCGATTGACTGTCCGAATGACTGACTGGGAAAACTGCACAATTTTCTGAAGGGGACAAGCATAGGAACTTGGTGTTTATCCAGCCTGTCTATGTAATTTCCTTAGTCAGTTGAATGAGTGAGGTCAATGACCTCTGTGAAAATTTTGAGGGGAGTCAATCCCGGGTGATTGTCGGGTCCAACTATCTAGGTGGCCAGCATAAGAGTTGATTAAGTTGCTTGCAAGCAACACAACTTAAAAGAACTAGCTTGGTGCTTTTGCATTGTTCTGGTTAATAGTCAATCAATTCGAAAGTAGGGTGATGGTTTGGCTATCAATGAGGAGTCTGGTCGTCAAACTTTTAGCAAAAATGACTATGTGTAAATAGTCGAAAGATGCATAGGTGATGATATGAACACACACTCGCATGACTTGATGACAAAATGGCCAAACCATCCAAATACGCATGTTCAACATGACTGACCGACTATGCAAGTGAAAAGCACGACACTCGTGATTGATCATTCATGATCGAGACGACACTTTCGCTACAGTGAATGTGACTCCGTGTGTGAGTGCGACAGATGCTTTCATGGCAAACACAACAGACACATACGAAGCAAATACTTTGAGCATAACCAGAACACAGTTGCAAGCATGACTTGGACATCCACATGCAGAGACATGGATGCAATGAACAAGAAAGGTGAATGTAAAGACTCACACAAACTCACAAAGTGAACCCAAGTGTGTGCAATCATCAAGTGAAACTCTTTAGGGGAGGCTCTGAAATTGGTGCAGGCCAAAATTTTGGAGTGTAGTTGTAGCTGCTACAACATTATGCTAAGTATAGAAGCCAAGACCAGCTCTCCAAATCCTAAGCCTCCCAAATCCCTTTGCTTGAGTTATGAGGTTTCTTTTATAACAAGAGGAATGACCTTTCATACCCCCATGACTCTTGAGTTACCCTCATGACTCTTTGACTTATATTATAACCTTTGGACTTTTAAACAACTCTTGAATTTCTAGGTGACTTTTGGACTTCTCTAAATGACTTTTGGTCTTCTCCTCAAGAATCTCTTGTCCAAATATGACTATGTGAATTTCCATATACCATATATGACTCTTGGATTTCCACACATTAAATTTTATATTTTTCTTGAGAATACATCATTACACTCCACATGATGATGTGGCATGACACATGGACACATTTGACATAGTGATGACATTTGTACTAGTTACAACTTGACACTAATGACATGGAGCTCAGGATAAGGTGGTAATGCCAAGATGCTCCCTCTACTGCTTTGTCTTAAATCTTCATGAAATATCTGATCAACACTTCATCTTCTTGAAATATCCAATTTGTTTCTTATCTTCACCCTCCAAAGGATCTGCATTAGTATTGGAATCTTATGTGTCATCATGCAATGTCATCATTTTGTCTTGGTCCAGAATCTACTTATTGTCTTCATGATATTTATGCTTTGTGATTCTTTTTATGAAAGTGATTCTTTGTATATTTCCTTTATATATTCCTTGAGAATATCCTTTTCATGCTAAGAAACTACTCCTACCAATGACCATCATCATGGCAAGGAAGAATCAATCTTGAAATCACATATTCTATCTCAACCTAGCTCATGGAATGAACTACTTATGATAGGGTAGTGGAACGATTGAAAGAAGGAGTCCTGATAATAAATTCACAATTGAACTCAAAATTGGCCTATGAAGGCACCACTATTCATTGTTATCATGTTATGCACTATAAATAGGGAGTCTCCTTAGTCCAACACAATTGAGAAGATCAAGAGATAAGGTCATGGGCTTGTTTCTTATGACTACGCCATGCACCAAGAAGGAAAGAGAGGAAGGCTATGCCAACACACTTTCAATGGTCAAGGGATGAGAGGAGGCCTCCTTGATCCTTGTTACTGTGCAATGTGCCAAGAAATTGAGGCTTGAAAAGTGTTCAACGCAGAGGGAAAGAACAAGGAACAAGGGTGAAGGTTTTTTGTTTGAGAATATGCTATGCGCTGAAGGAAAGAGGAGCCCTTAAGGAAATCATGATTTTTCTCAAAAAGGGTCATTGTCTCTTGATAATGTGCCATACACTAAGGGAGGCTTGAAAATATAGGGCTTGAGCCCATAGAGGGACAACAATGATCAAGGGAAGCAACTTTGAGCCTTCTTACTACATCATGCACTGAGATTAAGGGGGGGACTTTATAATAGAAAAATTTTCTTCAACAGGGACTCAATATTAATTTGGAATGCACTTTTCCTTCTATGTTAGTGTAGTTTGTCCCAACAGTGGCTAACTATTCATCTGAAATGCACTTTTCATTGAGGGAAGCCATAGATGGGAAGTCACTTTGCCTAGGAGGGTTTTCACTATATTATGAGGATAGGAGGGCCCTTCCATTGCATAGTTTTCTTCTGTAATGGGATGAAATCGGTCCTTTCTATTAGCTAGGAGTTCCCTATATTCCATGTAAGTAAAATGTGATAAAAAATTAATGTAGTGAGTCAATATGAACAACAATGGTTAGGTGATTGACCTTGGAGGGTTCTTAATATGCACTGATTTGAGGTGATTTTGAGAAAAAATTAATGTATAAGTCTTGGTGAGTAAGGTTAAATCATTAAGTCTCATGAATATGCTAAGATCATCACCTAATAAAAGGGTTAATGACTTCACAACTTTAACTAGGCAAGAAGACCAAGAAGGGCTCCAAAATGGCTAAGTGTGGGATCAATAGAGTAAGAGAGGGAAATATATCTAAATATGACTCAAACATGGACCATACACATGAATTCCATTATTATAATCTATGAACAATACATACAACACATGACAAACAATAACACCTTGAAATGACAACAAAGTGACACTTATTTCTAAGTGCGACAATTGAAACGACACTTAGAACACAAGTTACGACAGAAGTGTTGGTTGTGACCAAAAGGTGTGCTATGCTATAGGAATGTGTCTAGTGCGTATTCTAATGATATGTAGGATCATGTAATGAAAATGGGCGCACTAGAACTAACTCTATCAATGTGCAAAGGTGTGACACATACATGAGTGAAAACAACAAAAGAGACACATATGACAGGAAGAAAACATAAAAACGACACTAGAAAATGCAAACGACGTGGAGAGTGACACATACCAAAGAAAATAAAACATGAAAAAGTCACTTATTAAAGTGAAATTAAGCAAAAGTGACAACCGCAAATATTAAAGTGACACTTGTGAAAGAAAGGGTGCACAAAAGCGATAATTGAATATACTCACTGAAATAGAAGTACAATTATGATCTAAGCGAGGGAGATAGGCAATGGAAAATTCACATTGAATTTCGAAATGAGTTGAAAATTGCATAGGAATTGTCTTAATGGATTGTGCTATGCATGTTCAAGCTTTCATAAAGGAAGTGCGCTTACAAATTCACCAAGGACTGGGCATGTGTAAGCAAGTGAATTTTCCCATTATAATCCAAGAAGAAGACTTAAACATCATTCGAAAATGAAGTGATCATTGGTGAAAAATCATAACATCCTTAGTATGATCCAAAATTCTAATGTAGGAAAAACTTTGGAGAGTGTTCATCACAACTTCAACACCTAAATAAACTATTAATCATGAATTTTTTTCCTTTTATCTTAGGCATCATTTATGAAAATGACAAGAGGGAGCAAATATCTCTACCTTTTGATCAAATATATATAGCTAGCATATAGAGCTTATGACTTGATCTTTCATACAAATGTTTTTGTATAATTGACATGAAAAATAAAAAACTATGTAGCTAATATGAGAAAAATTGTAGCTATACTACAAACTCTACCATTTTGACGATTTCTCCACACTTTTGAGAACCTATTGCATAACATCCTCTCTTATACATACACTATTTTTTTTTAATTTCCATTTTAGATGAGAAAGAAATTTATAATAAATATTTAGTTGGTGTTGCGTAAATAAATTATTGTATTTTTACCTATTAACACTACAAAAAATACACCACCTAGTTGAGGTTCTTGCACAAGTTTTTAATATTAAAAGACTAGACAAAATTATTTTAGAAAACATCCACTAAAACCTTCTCTATTGGTAGCGAAGGTTTTGGTGAATTTTTTAATGTATTTTCACAATAACTAAAAATTATTGGCAACTAAAGGTTCTAGGGGAGGTGCTTTTAACAATACACTTATATTGACAATGTGCATCGGTGCACCAAATGTATACAATATGCACTAATATGCTAGTAATTAATATACGTTGGCATTTCAACACACACATGCGTGCGCATCAATGCACATTACTCAACTTTGAAGATTTAACGTGTATTTTATATATTGAAAGCACTAGGATGTTTCTATGAATAATATTCTCAAATGCGCAAATATAATTTGTGACACTTTTAAGACAACATGCTAACCTCTATAGTAGGTGCATTAACATTGATTAAGGAAGGAGGCTAGGATAAATGCACTGATTGAAAAATAGGATATATAAGGGGTGATGCTCAATTTGGGGGAAAATATCACTATCCTACCTAATAAATCTTGGGAATTCATAGAAATTAAGTGAACATTATTTTATTCAACAATATAGTTGTGGTTGCAAAATTAATCACATATATTCCTAATTGGTCAATTGGAGTAGATGCAAGTGAATATGGAAGGGGTAAAATCTTATGTTGACTTTGAAGCCACTGAGATCTTGGATAATAATGGCTGATACCCAATATAGGAGCCTTAAAATATATAATATTCATTTGTCTATATTACATATTTTTAAATCCTTGGTGCATATTTATGTAATGACAACACTAGTGTGTATTACATATGCAATTCCATCTATGCATATATTATCTTTTGCACTGTAATATCTTATAATAGTGGTAATAATAGTAATAGGAATGATAACAATATTTTTAGAGGGAATGATGCTTTTGTTGTTGTTAGCAACACTAATTCTTTCATTATATGTATACACACTATTTCTTTTACTATAGGTATACACACTAGGGCATAATACTCATTTAAATACAACAATGCATTAAGATGTATGAATCACACCATAGAATTCAAATGAATTTAATGCACCAACATGTTTCAATGTTGAAATTTTCCAAATCAAGGGTATTGATGGCCCTTAGTATTGAAATAATAATGTTGCAACTCCCAAAGGTAACAACTTTAATTTTCAACACGAGGATCAGACAAAATTAAGAGGGCTCGACACTATATATGTAGAAGACACTATCTATTTTTCTTGTTGAATTTTATGTATTGAAAATACTAAAATGAAATCTAGATGTATGGAAATCATGTTGACTAACCTATGCTACAAGAAAATTGCAATTGCAAGAAATAACTTGTTGAAAGAAAAATGATACGAAAACCTAAACTACTTGTAATAAAGGAAGGTATATTTGCACACTTCTACACTATGTCCAATGAAATTAAATCACACTTGCACACCTCTATGCTATCTTCCAAGGAAAGGAAGGGCACACTGCTGAAATGAAAGGCTGTAAATTCAAAATGCTAATTTATAGTAAAATAAATATTTCTAAACCAAACCAATCAAACACATGTACATTGTCTCTATACCTCCAAGTTCCATTTCCATGGATCCAAGAGTGTTGTAATATACCAAATAAGTCAAATCGTGAATTTATTGCATAAATGAGTAAAAATGAAAGGTTGGTTATGGATTCCTACAAGAGTCACTATTTTTATATAGTACATAGTCCAACGAGAAGGGGACCACATAAAATGTGAGTTTGAGAATCAAGGAAGCTATGGAGAAGTTAGAAAAATGACAAAAACAACATGTTCAAAGAATCAAAAAAACTTGTTGCAAATTTAACCTACAAAAACTCAAATTGGTATGTTTTCTATAGCTTCAACTAGTTACATGGTGTTATAAAATAGTGAAGAGTAAGAAATGAACAACAAATGTGTGACAACAAAGGAAATGAAGTAAATGAAAAGTGGAAAATTCATTAACTATTGCAACTATTATAAGAAAATGCTCAGATAAGCTATAAGAAAGGATTGTTCATGAAAACCTTCTAATTAAGTACGCATGATTGCTTTGAGAAATAACTTTTAGAAATGCATTGTAAAAGGAAATAGATGTATAGTAGTAACAAAAAATGAGACAAGATGGATCTTGAGCACCTAGGATTCATCCTAACCAAAGGAATCTCAAAACCCTTAGAATAGAGGCAAAATAGGAGTTGAAATAGGCCACCACTTCCATTAACTGAAAATTTTCATGTACATTACAAAGTTACAAAACTTGCTTGGAAACACAAATGTAGAATTTTCTATTATTCTTCAAACTTTTCTATTCATGTCTACTGGTCTATTTGACCTTATTATTTATACAAAGAGTGGGGAGAAACCTCCTTTAGGGAAGGACTACATTTCCTTCCAAAAAGCCCTAGAAAAGGGTATCTTGCTTCCTAGGCCACCTTGTAGTAGGAGGAAGGGGCATTAAACGATCTCAGCTAGTTGAGTTGAGACCCTCTTGCAACAGGGAAAAAGTACCATGAACATATCTATCTATATCTTCTCAAGATATGTGAAATATCTCTTCATATCCTACATAATAAACGTGTTAAGGCACATAAAATATGAAAAACCTCATTGAATCTCCTAACAACTCATTAAGTTAGGAAAGTTTGTCACTAAGTGGAAAAGGTAGATTTAATATAAATTTTATTAACCTAGGATTGGGTAGATGGGCTTTACGTAAATTTACCTATTTGGGAGGCCCATCATACCCCTTATTAGAATTGTTGCTCACCCTTTCAGCAACTTACACTCTTCTCTCTTATTCTCTTTCTCATTCATCTCTCTAATACCCTTCTTGACATCCCAAGTTGAGCTAGATGATTCAGAATTATAAAAGAACGAAACATAATAAATATATAAATGTAAACACAAAGACGTAAAATAAATGAATCTTCATTTCATTAATATCAAAGCGTTGAACTATGCTTACATACATAATGGAAATAAACTAGCTCAAGCAATGGTATCTTATCTCTGAGAAGAGCTGTGGATGCTACATGCCTATGAACTCTGTTACAATGATGTTAGAGGTCCTATTTATTATTGAGAAATAATGGAAAACCATAAACATCGAAAAATCTAACCCTAAGAGATGAAGCACCAAAATTGTGGGCCCCGCTGGGCTAATTTGGTGCATCAACTTCTTGAGGTCATAACTTTGGCATACGATATCCATTTGATGCGTAAAATACATTGTTAGAAATATATATCTAAGGTGTTAACGCTTGAAATTTCACCTCAGGCTGAAAAAGGTAATGTTAAAATTTATGTTTTCCCACCCCAGTTTTCAGTTTCTCCTTATTTCTCCCATGTAGTTAAATGCCCTTTCCCATAACCATACATTCAACAAGCTGGAAAAAATAAAT
>APFE031376967.1:2993-28112 GCA_000404065.3 Pinus taeda
GTTGAAGGCTTTTGGGGTCCAAAAGCTTCCTAATGGGGAGGCGTGATCAGGGGCTCATGTCCCAAGTGTCGAAAAATGATCAAAAATGAAAGTTCTCAAACTTAGCTCAAACCTAAACAACTGGATATAGCTCATTCTCCCAATTTCGGCGCTGCAAACGGTTCGAAAAACGGTCGCCGTATGTGAAAGTTATGGCAAAAACAAAATCGCCCAATGACCCTTAATTTTTGAATTTTCAAAAAAAATTAAAAAAAGAATATTCCACGGAATATTCTATGGAATATTCTGTTGGGACAGACCAATCAGAGGCTGCCATGTGGCAAGCATGGAGGCCGCCACATGGCCTCAAGCTGACATAAGCAAGGTTTGGGCGCATATGTTAAAATTTGTGGGGTTGGTGATTCAAACCCCCGACCTGTCACATAACAGCCCTGTGGCTTACCGTTAGCCCACAATGGTCTTGTTCAAAGGATTAATGAAATATTAAATATTTAATGTTTGAAATGGATGGCGGGCGAGGATGAAAGGGGCCAGCCCTGCCTCCATATGACCAAGCCCTGAAACCGTAGGCCATAACCCCAAACGGCCAGCACGAAATCCGAGGATAACCATCAACCGGTCACATGTGGAAGTTTAGCCAGTGGTTAAGGCGAAATTGGCAGAAGTTTTGGCGGTGGCGCCAAATTTTGCGGTCCCGCCATAATTGGCGGAGCTCCACTAAAGTTAGCTGGAGTTTTTTTAGGGGAAACTGGCAGTTATCATTAAATGGCCATAACTTTGGCTAGGAAAGGCAGTTTTGGACGAATTTTTTTTTGATTTTGGGTATTTTGGATGTTATAAAGCCATTGGCACAGGTATTTCATCCATCAGAGGTCATTTTTAGAGGTTTTGGAGCCGTGGAAGTTCTAGGAGCCACAAGGGCCCAGTATTGTCAGAACTGTTTCAGGTTGCAAGTATCCATTGGAGGTGAACAGCAGTCAATCCTGAAGGATTCATGTGTTCTGAATCTAATTTTACAGTCTATTTCACCTGTAGAGAATTCTATTCAGCTGTAAATTCATTTTGAGCATTTGATTAAAACGATGACTGACCCATTTGGGAGCCTTGGACCCAGCAGACGTAGCCCAGGAGGGGTGAACTGCTTCATCAACTTCTTTTGCATCTGTGGTTGATTTATTTTGCAGAAAAAATTTGTTTTAATGTGTTAAACAATAAAAGGAAATAATTCTTCTATGCTTGAATGGATCATGAACAACTAAAAATTTCACTTGTTTCTTTACTGCAAGACATGGGAATCTTTTAAACATGTTTACAACTGAATTGAATACCTTGCAAACCTTTTTCAAGTAGTTTCAAATTCAGATCAATTTCATTTGCCAATTTCCTTAGCCATAACAAATCACAAGTGATCCCCATCACTAGGATTTTGCTTAAAATTCATCTTGGAATAAGTGTCCCTTCAACCATGGTTATTATTTTTCCTTTATTTATTTTTATTACATGGGATTTTCACCAAGGTTGTTACACAGAAATATGACTAGCTTATATCCTAACACACATATAAGACTTTAGATTTCATTTCTTCAACATGTCAACATATCTCTCTATCTTATGTTTTTCAGATCATTCCATATAGATTTTATATATTTTCTCCTCTGTCTTGATCCATGCTTTCTTGATTTGGTCTAATTTGGTCCCTTTGACAAAATCCAACTGTTTTGGTCCACTTTCTCTTCATTATTTCAAAATTGACATCTAGATCCTTCTTTTGTGGTCTTGGCAAGTCTCAAGGTAACTGTCTCCTTTATTTGCTTTCCGTTTTCTTCTTTCCATTCCTGCTTTTTGGCTTGTTTTACCATTTACTTTTCTTCTTCTATTGATCATCTCAGTGGTCCTTTTCCAACAATATTGATCAACATTATTCAAAAAAAGAAGGACCCAATAAGCCCCAACCACAGTCCATTTACTTTCCCTCGAGTCAATGCTTTGTCTGTACACTTGGCCCTTCCTATGGTTGTACGACTGTTGTTGATGTTATTTCACCTGGTTCTATTGCTTCTCCTTTAAACAAAGGACCCAACTCAAGAACTATCTATAAAGTTTCAACTTTAAAAATGTGGTAGTCATCCATGACAATATTTCATGCTAAAATTAAAGTAGTAAGTTGATCAATAAATTGAGTGGTAGTCTCAGTAGTTGGTTGTTCAGGCCACATGGTAAGCAAGGTCTGCCACTGGGTGTTTGCATCAAGATTGAGTTTCCAAAACTTCATGAATTTAGCTTTGGTGATAGGCTGAAGGTCGTGAAGAACAATCTTGGCTCTATGTGACTCCCTCTCTAACACGTGAACCTATTTTTCAATATTTTCAGCTTCAACAAAGAACTACCATTGTTGTTTCAAGTCATCAGTCTCAAGAGATTTTTCTATCAAGTGTTTTCTTTGTTCCTGAAATGGATATAGAGGCTTACTGTGCTTAGGAATTAATCTAGGCTAGCCCTGAATTTGGCGAAAAAAATCCTAGGAACCACGTGTACACTGTTGAAGCATAGCTATAGAACTAGATGTTTGTTTAATAGTTTCAGTAATTTGTGGCGTTGTTGAGTTTGGAATAGAATGTTGCAAATTGGCAATAGTACTATGAAATTATCTATTTGCGACAACCATATCTATATAGGCAGTCTCGAGGAACTAAATACATTATGCTAGCTCACATAAATAGAAATCCTCTACCGCATTAGGAACAAATTCTACAATAGTTGGCCACATATGTTGGATCTTAGAATTAATCTCTACAACCTACTTTGTTAGTTTTTCATTCTCTTGATCCAAGTGACCACGTTCTTCAACAACACTGAGTTGTTGTCATTGTTGTTGTTCATATAAAGTCACAAGCTCATTTTGCCTTGATTCAACGGTAATAGACTGAACTTATAATTGAGTTGATGAGGTGTGAATAAATTGAAAACGTTGTTGTGAATACTAGGTCTGAAGACTACAGGTAGAAATATTATTGGCAGGAGGAAATTTAGCCTCCAAAGTTCGGCCACTTGTGACAAATTTCTCATAATTCCCTTGTGGTGAGGTCTCTAGATAAAAAAAATTTGTTTTTTGGGAATCTTCTCTAATTTTAGCAATTACATGCAAAGGAAGGAGGGGAACTATATCAAGGGGCTGGGTAAATAAATGCAAGGCTTCTCCAAAATAGTTCAAATCCCAATTGAATGAAGAAAGTTGCGTTACAAAAACAACAATGTTGGACTCCGTTGGCATTATGGGAAAATGTTGTGTAGGTGGCACAAGAGTTATTTCTACATCCAATAGAGGTTTTGTTATATCTTTTGGTTCAAAAACTATCTCCACAGCAGAAACAATATCAATGGTGTATTCAAGGTTAGAATGCATATAAGGATGATCATAAATGGCTTTAGATGGTGTAGCGGTATGAGGAGATGAAATAGGGCTAGGCATTGGAGGTAGAACATGTGGGTAGTGAATGTGTTCCTCAAAAATGGTGGTGGAACGAACACGGTCTTCGGGCTTATCATCTTGGATATCAACAATTGTTGAAGAACTAGCAATATGATTAGAGGATTGAGAGGAAACTTTAGCAAGGGTTGCTTGTGCAAAAGAAAAGGCATCAAAAGTAGTAGAGTCAATATCTACAATGGTAGGAGGAGCTGATGATATAGGGATTATCGACACAAATGGAAATGTTGGGGGTTTAAATGTCTTACCAAAAAATGGAACAAAATTAGGTATAATGGAAGTAGGAATATTAGGTAGACTTGCCAGAGACCCAACCTCTTAAACAATGTTGTGAAGAGAAGATACACATTCTTGAAGTCGCTTCATCATGGGTTGGAAGTCAGATGCAGGAGTAGATGAATGCTTCTTAGAATATGAAGGAACATTAGAAGCCAAAAGGTGAGGTTGTAACGCATCAAGAGAATAAACAATTCCTTCGGGGGTCTTCATACACTAGATTCCTATCCAAGATAAAACTTCTTTATGGAATGCCTCCTCCGACATATAATACAGTAACACATTCATCTTAAATGTTTCTTTATTGGCAACCTTAATTTGAACATAGGTGTTACTGTGGTTGATACCAAACCACATATGGTATGCATATTTATCTAAAATGGACTTTGGAACCTTGATCATCATATGAGTAGCATCAAGCATGTTGGTGTACCACTTCTCAAATTATTTTTCATTAAAGTCTCTATTAGCAGCATTGACTCGATTCTACCATGGAACATAGGTGAGAGTGAGGGCTTCGCCATTTTGAAATTCAACTAAGTATATACCCTCTAGGGAACACCATTTCATCATTGCGATAACAAATACCACATATCCATATATGAAATATGTGGCTCTCTTATACACATCCTAACTAGCAACAAAAAGTTCATCTAAGAGGAAGTTACACCAATACAATGACTCACGAATTCAACGACTCATAGGCAAAAAAAAGTTCTCCTTTTTTGTAATGATGCATGACTTTTCCGGTGATAATATAGCAAATTTAATCCTATCATTATTGATTATGTCAATAATATCGCCACATTCCTTGTTTCAAGTGTCGTATTTTTCATACAAATTATCGTTGCCCTTCTTCTTGCCTCGCTTTGAGGTGCTATGAAATGTAGTTGAGACATCTTGTCCATGCATGGAAAATCTAGTGAGATTTTGAATGACATCCACGTGAATAGGGTACTCCTTATCAATCTATAGTGAACCATTATGCATCTTACTGATAAGGAACTTTGTACATCTCATGGCTTTGCCAGTAGTGTTGAATATAGGAAAATCCCACAATTTCATAAGGGTAGACTAGTGTAATGGTTGAAACTCTGGTTTGATCTTTGAAACAACATCATTAGATGGAATCACAAGATAATACATATAAAATTTTGGACTAAAAGATAGAAACACATTTGGGTCAAATAAATCATTGTCAACTAGAATGTCGTCATATTTCCCCAAGATATCCACTCTAGGATCAATATGATCATCTGAGAAATCGAAAGGAACAACTAGTTTAGCAGAGCGGCCCATGGTGGATGGTTGATGAGTATAAACAAATTGAACAGGGGGATGGTTGATGAGTATAAACAAATTGAACAGGGGGATGGTGATGAACTTTAGATACAAGGGGACTAGACATGAAAGTTTGGGTGAAATACTCCAAAGGTTGTAAAAACACAAATGAGTAAGGATGCTTCGATACGTGGTTCTTATAGAAAAAGAAACAACATTACAATGAATGACTCAACCATTGGTTATTAAATGAGATAACTTATCAATATTGAACGCAATTTGGGTCTTGATGACAACTAAGACACAGATCCCCAGGGCATGATGAAAATGACCCAAAAAAAAAATGCCATGATGACACTTATAACTAAAAGTGCTTTAATGCTTTAAATCAGAAATGAAATTACGAAAAATTGACTGTTACTCAGGAAATGACTCAATAGCTAGAAATACTCACATTAAATGGCTTAATAAATGATGGAAATGACAACATACACCTCCCTAACTGCAATGGGTTGCGGTGGGTGATAACTAAGAAGTGAGACAAATGATTGATGCAACAAGACTAGCTAATTAACTAATGAAACTGACCTGATCTGAAACCTAACTTGTGCCCTCTCATAAGAGAGTAGATGAACTATGTGGATATTGGTGGCCACCTACCTATACCACTTGGACCTCTAGCGTTGTCTCTTTTATTTTTTTGGTTTCCTTAATTGTAGCACAATTTACTATCTTTGGTAGTTTTTCGGGTTTCGAACTTCCGGAGCTGTTTTGAGGTCCTAAACGACGTTTTTAGGGAAATGGAGAGACCAAAAACATAATAACTTTCATTGCAATTTTTTTTTCAACCTCCTCTTTGAGATCTTCGAAACGAGGTATTATGATAGCCAAACGAATATCGTATTCCAAAGTTACGACCCTGGGAAGTTCATGTACCAATTTACCCAAACGGGGCCCACGATTTTGGCATTTCATCTCTTAGGGTTAGGTTTTTGGATGTTTAGGGTTTTGTATTGCTTCTCAATAATAGATATGCCTTTGAGCCTCATTGTAACATAGTTCAGAGGCATTTAGTTGCCACATCTCTTCTCAAAGATAAGCTACCATCGCTCGAGCTAGTTTATTTCGATTATGTTTGTAACCATATTTTAGTATTATGATATTAATGAAATGAAGTGTTATTTCTACTGCATTTTTGTATTTATGGTTATATGTATAATTTGTTGCATTCCTGTTTAAGTTCAGATCAGTAGAAAATAATATTTTAGCAACCATAGTAGGGATTTAGGTGTGTGTCATTCACCCAACTAAGTAGAAGAATTCCGATGAGCTCTGCAATCTTGATGGCTCTATATTCTCTTATCTATGCAACAATGAAAGGACCTAACGAGTGCATCTATAACTTTCCTAAATGTTTCAGGTACTTATTGTTATATAACAACACTTTGCCTCCCACAAAGAAAGACTTCCTTTTAATATGTCTAACGTGCCAAGCTTTACATTGTTCCTTCTCAACACTTTGATGAAAATCTGTGAGAAAACACTGCTTGTCCAATTTCCATATCTGTTGTAGACATTCTACAATAGAGTCATCATCTGACATTTTGGTGGCTTTTGTAATGAATAAATTCATAACAATAAATTCAACAAGTATCACCACTTCTCTTCCATATACAAGATGAAATGGCATATATTTGTGTAGGCATGTAACAGTAGTGCGATAGACCCATAGTGTAACAGGAAGTCTTTCATCCCAGAAAGCCTTGTTAGTAGAGCATACTTTAGTGAGTCCTTTCTCCAAAATATTGTTAAACGCTTCAATAATCCCATTCACTTGAAAATTATATGGGCTACCTTTATGATGCTAAATCATGAACTCCCAAAAAAAATGGTAATAGTTTCATTAATGAATTGTGACCCCTTATCACTTGTAAGGGTTCTTGGGTAGCCAAATCAGGTAATAATGTTTTCAAATATGAACCTAGATGGAGTACCAGCAGTATAGTCTTTAACAAGAGCTGCTTCATCCTAGCATGTAAAATAATTAGTTGCGGTAATAATGTAGTGTTCATATGAATGTCATGCAGGGGTTTTATTGGCCCAACAAAATTGGAAGCCCACTTCTCAAAGATTTCAAGAGCTCTAACTGGATGCAATGGAAGTTCATCTTGATTAGAGGGCCTCTAATCCCTCTGGCATACATTGCAATTTCTAGCATATTCCTTAACATATTTAAAGGGAGTCAACCACCATATCCCATCTTACCTCACTTTCCCTGTAGTTACTTGTTATGGCGAATAAATCACTCTTGTGGACAAGAGCGATCTCCCTAGATTCAAAAGAGATCTATTAACAAATAGAACAAGTGACTACTACCTTTCCTCAATTCATAACTAAAGAATGAAGTGTGATGTATGCAAAAGTATCTTACCTTTTCTATGAAATGGTTGTGGAAGTCCTTTTGATGCTTTCAAAAGCCTTCCCTCGTTGCTTCAAAGGAAGATTTTCATGAACAAAATCAAACAAGGCATAAAAGCATAACATAGATAAAGGTAAAACATAACATGAATGGAAATTGCAACATAGCATAAATCACAATATTAAACCAATATTAAGCTATAAACCATTCAAAGGATCAAAGAACTTTGCAAAAAGCAATAGAACAAGTGAAAGTAGGAAAAAATAGTACTTGTATCAATATTGAACAAGAAGAAGGAATACAACCTTAGCCTTGATGATGTATGCCTCCTCCCAATGGTCTCCAATTCTCCCCTTAGGTGACAAGCTTTGTAGCCATATTCCAAATACATAAGTTTACATTCAGAATTAATCTCTAGCCCTCTGGTATATATTGAATTTATAGGCCAAGAGGAGGAGGTTTGAGATCCTCTTCTTAAGGGATGAGATCCTTAAAAGGAGGGATTAGGGTTCCACAAAGAGATTTTCTCCATGAATAGAGGGATGAGGCCGAAGTATATAGAAGCTCTAGGCTTTCAGTTAGGAAATATTCCTCAAACAAGGCTTCTAGATATCACTTTCTATTTTTACTCTCGTTAAATGAATTTTGAAGTTCTTAGTGGAAGACATAGCACATATTTATGTAGCCCACAATGGTAAAAACTGTGTTGGTGAAGATTCTGGCTAAGAAACTATGCAAGTGCTTAAAATTATGTTTATGAGAAATTAATGGGGGATTCTTGTTGTCTTTGGGATTTTTTTGCTTCTAGCATTATGGGGGAATGCTTGGAACACTTTGTTGAATACCAAGAGATCTAGATTGGTTGTCATTTTCCTAATGGTGACAAAATGACGTGTAACAAATTTCCCACCCAAAGTGAAAAGTTAGAAAGGATTTTGAGGACTAAAGCACTTTATCGTGCCAAAGTTTAGATTCGAGACCATGGTTGGAGACCTAAAAAAATCAAGGGTTACAATACAATATCTTCATATAATCATCAATAAGCTAGGTATTCCCATACTCAGAGCAACAATATCTCAAAGAATTAGTATGGAAATATACAAAGATCCACGTCATCAATAGACATAGTATGGATGCAATCATTAAATATGGATCCATATTTATATCATGAACATTTAAAATTCCATGCAGCTTGGATGGATGAAACTAGATTCAGGGTCTTGGTCTTCATCTCTATCAATCCATAGTACAAATCTAACCATGCGAGTGAATGTCTCGAAGTCGAACATGGTAGAAATCACCTGATTACCAGTCAATGATGAGAACCATTAATGGGTGCGAGAGAAACCACCAATAATGAAAATATTTCTCAAGGTACCCCAGTACAATCTATGAAGTGCGATTAAATTCTTTGAAGTCGAACACTCATACAATCATTCAATCGAAAGTCAATGATGAGAACTTGTCATCGAAAGCGAGAAATAACCATTAAGGCATATAGGCTCCAAGGTACGAAACGAGGTTTCTAGATCAATTTTATAGAGATTGAGATGAAGTCGATAGAAAGTGATTCGTCACAGGAGGATCTATGACATGAAACTCATGTCAAGTTTTGAAGAACAAATTTGGACTGATCCAGGAATGACTCAGGGATGGCTGACACAATTGAGGGTTGTGAATTGCAAGGTAACTTTAATTGAGGTTGGACTTTTCTTGAACATATCAGAGACACAACATTTCGACTTGGAAACATTTGAATCAAAGATAAGACCCAAAACCAAACTGAAGATTTTCAATGAGGTATGATCAACTCAGAGAGAAATGGATTTCCCAAACCCAAACACAAGGGTGATAGAGTGTCATGTTCAAGAGCAACATACTACCTTCTTACAATACAAAAACAAATGTTTCTTCCCAATTCCCCCCCCCACCATTACTGGAAAATACATCTTTATTTTTGTGTAGGCTTGACGAGGATCACTTAGGCTTGTCTTGTAAGCTCATCCTTCAGATGAGTCCTTCAGAGTATTTTTAACGAACCCTAGGAAATAGTGGTTTGGTCTTGTCATAATTGATGATTCCTACTTTTCACGAATCTAGTGAAGGGGTAACTCAATGTCATTTTCACATTTAAAGAGTTTGAAAAGGCACAAAAAGAAAACTCATTCAACTCTTTCAACATAAAGTTTTAACGAGCCCGGAGAAAGTAAAGCTCTGTGTTTTTTATTTTTGGGAGTTAGGAGAAAAAACATAAGTAAACTCCAAAATGTCATTTTTCATAAATTTAGTCTCCCAAGCCTAGAAAAGGGTAAAATAGTGTTGGAGAGAAATATTTTGACCATGATTAGTCAAAGTATACCTTTTTTGTAAATAATCCACATGATTCATAAAAGGGGTAAACTCATATCAAGCAGACATTTTTTGTTTTCTTTAACCAGTTCAAAACAAACAATCTTACTCGACAATATTTTCACATTTAGAGAGTCAGAAAAGAACTTAAAGGTAACTCTAGTATTTCACTTTTTCGTAATTTTTAAAAGCCCGAAAAAGTGATAAATTTTTACTCGTCACCAAAATGATCTATTTTTGTAATTAAACTTGTAAAATGTGCATTGAAACTCAAAAATCATCATAATTGCTTGGAAAATAGTAAAAACATTAAAAATTTGAATTTTTAGAAGCTAAAGGAAAAAAAATATTATTTTAAAAGTGTGGACATGACAACTTTCATGGAATAGACATAGTCTCACCCAAGGAGAAAATTGAAGTTCAAAAATATGCCTATTTTTCTTATAAAAGTTCAAAAAGTAAAAATATCTTTACCATTTGTGTTTTTACCATTGGAAGCTCTTTGAAAGTACATGTTGACCCAAAAATTTAGTAGCAGATTATGATTAGACTTGTGGACCATTTAATGAGCCGTTTTCTCCAGGTAGAAGATCGTTCCTTTTTCTTCATTTTTGATAGTTTTTATTTTGCATTTCACCAGTGATTTGGTGTTTTTTGAGGGTTTTTATTGATTAAAATTGTGCCCTCAAGCTTGCATGGTTCTTTTTCATCAGGGCTACACATACCTGATTTTTCCCTTTGTTGGGAAATCGACATTTGCACAGTTTCCCTGAAAGGGAGCCATGCAAATATGCACTGTCCCTAACATGCGATTGCGCAAGGCAACAAGGGTTTCTAAAAACAATAAAAAATGCCTAAATGTTTTGCAAAAAATTATATATTCTTTCTCTAACTGATCTCCATCATTGATTTTAGGTGTTTGAAGTGAAAAAATGGAATGGAGGGAGAGAGAGAACATGAAGGTCAAGATGTTGAGGCCTTGAATGATCCAGCTATGTTGCAGGATTTGAGAAATTGTGGCCTGCTCAGATATTTTATGATTTCAGGAATGAAAGCTCAAGTGGATTTATTGACATGGTTGGTAAGATATTGGAATAACTAAGAACAATGTTTTCAGACTAGGGATAGATGTAAATTATATTTATTTCTTGACTGGGATTTCACTTCATGGGATGGATATTTCATTATTTGGGAGAAGACCAGGTGGTGGAATATATAGGCTTACATAGTCGAGCATTGTGGTCCTAGGGCCAAACTTAGTAATGGAAGAATCGAGATTAAGAGCATCCAGAGGCTTCCTGATGAGCCTTAGTATTGTAACAAGAATGTTGCAACACCCAAGGCTACCGACTTTAATTATCAACCAGGGGTTCGTACAAACTTGAGAGGTATAGATACTATATGTGCAACATACAATGTGTCCTTCCTTTGATGTCATGATGTAATGGAGTGCATGTAATGAAATCAAATCCTAAACTAATTGCAGAAAATGAAATGCTCGAAATGGAAACCTTAACCTATTGTAAGAAAGAAAGTAAAAGGAAAGAAACCTATTCTAATTGTATAGAGTAAATATCATGAAGTAAACGTAAATCATTACATTTCAAAGAGTTTATGTCCATTAACATAGTTCTTTGGATGTGGCAATCATCATTGTATTATATATTTCATAAATTTGTCCATTGGCCCAAATAGCTGAATTTTTTTGCATGGGTAAAGAGGCAAGTCTTAAGTGGTCTTTAGTCTTCCCTAATAATTTAATTAGAGCCTAGGGGTATTTATTCAACCCTAAGGGATCATAACCAAGCTTCTTGAGTGAATTTTGGCAAGTATATACACACTGGAAGGCTGCTACAGAAACAACATATTTGCTATAGGGAGTTATAATTCACTGAATGACCAACCAAATCAAATCCAAATTAGATGGGAAATTTTTTTTTATTGACTAAGATGTCTTAGGTATTCATTCCAAGTGGAATCACTCAAAATACCTCTACTAACCCATGCTAGAAAATGGCAAAAAAAAAATTAATCTAGAATCTAGAAATTCGAGAACTGGTGAGCTAGTAAATCTATCAAATGCCTAACCTAATCAAGTGAAAATTTAATGGGGTAATTTTTTATTATCAAATAGAATGTTTTTGTGATATAATTCAAGTGGAGTCAAATCTATTGAAGCTCTTTAGAATTTTCTAGAAAATAGCATAAATCTACTGTTATTTGCCATAAGGGACTTTTAGAAATCAAGATTTGGGAATAGGCAAACTAGTCCAAGTAGCTCAATGATTACTATGACCTTCCAAAGATGTTCCAGTGATGAAATTATGCTTTTGATCTTGTGAAATAACTTACTTCAACCATTGAACCCAATCTTACACAAGAAATCATTAATACTAAATGCAGAAATAGAAAGAGACAAGAACAAGAGATACATGTGAATAAGAAGTGAAAAGAAGAAAAGTAAATGATACAAGAGGGCTCTGAGGCTCCTGGGATGGTCAAGTCCAAGGAAACTTAGAGTCATATGGAGGAGACCAACACTTAGAAGTTTAACATGGTGTTAGGATCCTATATTTTATAGGATCTCAAGGTGATTGAGTGTTTCACAGTTGGTAGTTTTCATATTGTTCATAGATTTCAATATTAAATTGATTTCACAAAAAAAATAAAAAATATAAATGAAAAGAGGGTATATAAAAAAAATAAGAGAAAAAGAACAAAAGAGAAAAAAAAACCAGAAGAAAAGAAAACCCCAAATGTTGTTCAATTCACACAGTCTAAGCATGATTGAACAAATTTCAATTTCTATTGATAGGGTAGAAAATAAAGATCTGCCAGACAATTTAAGCTTGGCAAATCAGTAGTTAGGTAGAAATGAAATTGGTTCAACTGTTCAATATAGACCAATGGGAGAAATAAGTGCTAGAGTATGTTAGAAATAAAAAGAAAAAGTGAAAGGGTCCGCAGGTCCAAAATGCACCCTGCAAATGCAAAAAGAAAGAAAAAATGTTAGATTAGAAAAATAAGGATAGGTAGGTTAAGAATAATTGAAAAGGGAAAAATACATGAAAAGTTCTTTAATTTGATGACATATCTCAATGTTTTTTCCTAATTTCTAGAAAAGAAATTAAAAAGGGGAAGGGGTCTTACATTATTTTCCCTAACCTTATTCTATACCCCTATATTCAATATTTCGACCCCTATTAATTCTCCTACCCCTCCACTCACGTACCCATCACATCAAACATAACCCACCCCTCACCTCTCATCAAATCTCTGCACCTACCATCTGATATGACGGTCCATATCATTTTCCACACCCCCCGTCACCCTTTGAATGTTAATGCCAGGGGGGTCCGAAATTAGCGGTTTCAAACCACTAACATGTCACACTCTCAGGATTTCGCACCCCCCCTCGCTCATTCTGCTTACCGCTCCCAAGGCCCCTTGAGAAGTGGTTTTTGCCTTCTCTAAACCACTTCCCCTGTTCTAACCATTTACCTCATGACGTCATTCCGTCCCATCTGCCTATCACCTCTGTTCCCGTCGTTGTGCATTCAATTGGTTGGATCGTTAGCCAACAGACCCGCGCCACTTCAAGCCAATCCAACGGGAACACAATGAAACTAAAAATGCACCATTTCACGCTATTTACAATTTTAATGTGCTTTATCTACTTACAGGTGCAATTCAAATTTCATACTGGCATACACTAAGAAAGCAACGAGCACACTTAAATAGTAGTATAAGCACATAAAAATCCATTTTTCTACAATTATCAATCATTCCTCTTCTCGAATCCCACTTCCTGTTCATTCCTTTTCTTTCTCCCTCACTGAAGTCCCATTTCTTCTGAAGCGTTTCTATTGCAGTTCAACTGCAAATCTGACATAGTTTAGGTTTAAAGGTTTTTTGCAGAAGACAGCCATGTCACGAAAGAAGAAAGAACAGGAGGTGTTTAATCCAATTGTGCACCCACCGCTAGATTTGGATCACATACCCCTTGCAGGCAAAGAATTCAAAATACACGAGACACTCTCAAAGTTTGATTTATTTGACATATACTGCTAGTGGGAGGATAAATTTGTTGATGAATTAGATGACATAGGGCTCTGGGATACCAATTTTCCTTTTTATATCTTTCCAAAAACCCATAGCTACTCATAACTAATCAAAAAATTCCACTCATGCTATAATCCACAACAAAGGGCAGTGATAGCCCCAACAGGAAATATATTGTTTACTATTGATGCCATATCTATTATGTAGATGACGCAGGATCCTATCATTGAAGGAACTACTCCTTTTTCCCATGAGATCCTGATTTGGATTTAAACAGGAACACAAAAAATTACAGAGATAACCATAAACACAGAGATGTAGTGGAAATAATACTTCATTTCAAAAATGTAAAATACTGAAATATGCTTACAAATAGAAATGGAAATAAACCAACGAGGGTGATGGTAGCTTATCTCTAAGAAGAGATGCAGTGGCTACATGCCTCTAAACTACCTTACAATGAGGCTCAAGGGCCTTTTTGTTATTGAACAATAAGAGCAAACCCTAAAAAACCAAAACCCTAACTCAAGGAGATGTAACACCAAGAGTTTATGGGCCCTGCTGGGATGAGTTGGACAACCAACTTCCCGGCGTCGCGACTTGGTCATATTATCTCCATTTGATGCGCATGGTAACACGTTGGAAAGATCTCTCCAAGGAATACGATAGAAAAGATGATTTTAGACAAAAATCTCTAGGGGTATATTTCCAAAAAAACGTTTTTTAGGGCCTCAAAACAAATCTGGAAGTTTAGGACCTGAAAAACTACTAAAAATAGTAAATTGTGCTACAATTAAGGAAACTGAAAAAATGAAAGAAGAAATGGTGGGGGTCCAAGTGGAATTGGCGGGTGTCCACCAATATCCACCTAGATCATTCCTCCCCCCCTTAGGAAGCAATGTTCCCCATTGCGTTGAGTTCCTCCATGATATGAGGAAACTGTTAGGTTCCTATACCAATAGGAGTCATAATTTTTTAATGGATGAGATTAAACCTATAATATGTACATACTTTTGCTTTCTGTAAATGTTTTCCATATTCAAAAAATTAAGAAATGTAAAGAAGGTATGTCTTAAAAGAAAAATCAAAGGACAAAAAGAATAAAAAAGGTAAAAAAGGATGAAAAATATGAACCCCAAGAAAAGAAAAGACCATGAAAGTGTGAAAGTCAAAATGTCACTACTATTTACTTTTTGTGCAAAATAAATGATTGTGTGTAGTTTGTAATATATGCCACAATCCATGATAGTCAAAATGTTTAAACTTGGCTATTTGATATTTATAGATATAGAATAAAATCCGACCAGACAGTGTAATCTTGGCAGATAAGTAGATAGGTAGAGTAAATAAAAGGAGCTCAACAGTTTAATCTGAACCCTTGGATGTAATAAGGTTAGATTTAGTTAGATTACCATTGTAAAGAGAAGAAAAATGTTTGATAAGGGTTTGCTAACTCAAATGCACCCTAATAAAGAGAAGTAAAAATGGTAGGATGACTAGATGGGTAAGTAGTAGAAAGGTTGCAGAATTGTGATGATTGTTAGACAAAAGCATATTTATCACCCTCATCATGAAAGTTCTAATTATGAATGAGAAATTGGACTGGCATAAAGTTCACAAAGTCAAATTGATTAATTTCCCCACTCATTTCACCTTTTACTTAACTAATTTCCCAAAATAAGTTTCAAGTACCCAAAATCTTAAAGTCAAAGGGGCTTAGAGAATTTCTCTAACTTCTGGAGGGACCGGATCCTCGGCCCAATGACTTATAGATCTTAAGTACTAAAATCCCCTCATAAACATTTACCCCCCTTCAGTTCATTCATTTTCCCCAATAAATCCCTTTTCCTAAGGTTAAAACTCTATTTTTCCCAAGGAAAAGCAATCACCCCCATGAATACACCTTTTTTATGAAAACCCACAAAAATACACTTAACCCAAGTTATAATGTTTCTACGTAAAAATAAAATGAATTACAAAAACAAATTATGCTTACCGCAATTTATTTTTTGCCTTTTTCATATTAACTTCTGATTTTATTTATATTTACTAATTCCTGAAAAAACCCCTTTTTCCCATATATTTTATTAAATCCCTTTAATATTAATATCCCTACCCTGAAGTTTGAAATATAAACTTTATATTATCTGAACCCCAACAAATGACATAATGAATCGATCTGCAATTAGTTAAAGTCAAACCATCCACCAATCATATCCCACCCAATACTTTAATCCTCGCCTTAACCCCTCATTAAGATAAAATCGCCGCATTTAAATGCCCGTTGTGTCCCCCCATTACCTTCCGTGCAATTCCTGCGCCCGACCAACACACAATCTCTCCCCTCCCCATCCAACGACCCATGTTGATTTCAGAAGGGCCTGAAATCCGAATGATACCCGCTTGAAATGGGTTGTTTTCCATTGGGCCCCCGAAGCGACGTGGCGTTCGATGAATGGAATCAGGTAGCCTCCCCCAAATACTGCGGAACACCCAAAGGCTGTGCGAAGTAAACCACTGACCGCCAGCCCGCTACCCTCCAAAACTGCCACTGTTGACTCTGCTACACAACAAACAGCCACTGTACACCCGTACCTGCCAAATTGACTTTTTGGGCATAAAATCCAAAAAAGCCCCAAATCATTGTTTTTATCGTTTTTTAACTGTAAATTTCTAGGCATGCACCTGTGAACGTTGAAAGCCATCAACCCACGTACAATTGCACTCTGAAGATGCCATAAAGCTACCAGATTTCCTTCCAGCCTAATTCAAGCTTGTTCAATCGTTCAGAATTGCCAGTTAACCAGTTCATACCCAGTTTTCTTCAATCCCAAGTATTTAAGCCAAAATCCATTGAAAGCCCTGTCAATTTCCAAACCAGTCACTAAGTTTTCTTAATTGAAATTGAAAAGGAACTCTAGTAACTTAAATCCACCTGAAATTGAGCCATCAATACCCTTAAAGTCTGACAATTTACTTCCCACATTCTCAAATCCACAAGAACTGAGAATGGCAGCCCCAATTGCCATGGATGTTAGACCAATTTCCACTCCTCACCTGGACTTGAATTACCTTTCCCTTGCTGATAAAGAATTCCAAATCAAGGACACCTTTGTCCATGAATCCCCACTCAAATTACACTACGGATACAAATACCAATGCCTAAACCATGCTAATAAAATAGGTCTTTGGGAGTCTAATTTTCCCAAGTATCAATTTCTTGAGGTACACATCTTCCCAGAAATTGTCCAATACTGCCATGAAAACTACATTCCTAATCAAAGAGCAGTAATGTCCCCTGACCGAACCATACTTTTCACCATCACTGCGAGTCAATCAATGAAATGTTGCAACTACAACCAAGGCAAAATTTAACCCCTATTTCAATTGGAGACCTGTTGGGCAAATTCCCCAAGCTAACCACTACCAAACTTGCTGAAATGTTCCAGACTTTTATTGTAGAAGTGAAACATATTCCGAAAGATCCTCCCCCATATATGTATACCATATTTTCTCAATTTGGCTAGGACATTGTGTTAATGGTATCTAGTATCTTAGGCTATACTACCAGTGAATACATAGATGAAATCATCTTAGCCTTCATGTCCATCTTCACTCCAGGACAACCTTTTGCTATCATGTATGATTATGCCAAGTTCATAGCTAATAGGAGAATGAACAATTTCTTAGAATGAGCAATGGAAGAGTATTCAAGTATTCCTCAGTTTTGTACCATCTATTTCTATATTAACGAGCTGACAAGTTCCCCTTTACTCTCTAAAGGCTTGATACTAAAGGTAACCCGAGGTTAGTGATTTTCTAGACTCCTTTGATCCATAAGTATGATTCCTCATATCCATACACAGACTTCATAGATCTTTTTGTACATCCAGTAGTGACCATGCTGCTAGGAAGTCCTCCTCCAAGAATCAATTCAAATATCAGGAGGATCCTACAGTTTTCAAAACAACACAAAGTGGGAGATTGGTACTTGTACCAAAATCACATTAAGATTAGAATCTATGGCTGTGAGTTGGCCCCATATAAATTACCCAGATACCTCCCAATGAGGTCATTTTCTCTAGAGTATTACTGGCAGATAATCAACTCAGATGAGGTGCATTTTGTTAAGGCCAAAAAGAAGGCCCAGCTCAGAATCAAAGATCAACTAGGACCCTTTGTATGTAATAGACGAAAAGCTAGAAGAGAAGTAGAGGAAATCCTTTAGAGACTTAAACTAAAACAAATCTTCATGTGGAGATATGATCCCTGTGACTTCATCTGAAATAGAAGACGAAAAAAAAGATGGCTCCCTACATTCACCACCGAATCCCTGAAATAGAGAAATATGCAAATCAATTGGAATGGGTGGAGAATGCTTTAGTAGATAGGGATAGCACTAAAGTTGTAGTTGAAAATGCTCTAATTGATTTAGAGAAAAGTCTTGATGAGGGTTCTTTCTTGCAAGTGCCAGGAGAATCTCAAGTCAAGGAGGGTCTCAAATCCAAGAAGAATCATAGGCATAGGGAGAATCTCAGGCACAAAGTGAGTCACATATAGAATAAGAATACCAGGTGCAAGAAGAGTCAAAACAACCAGGCCTATCAGAGGAATTAAATCAAACAGGTATCCAAGAGCACATTATGGGTACTCCCCCTAACTTGCAAACTCCTCTAAATCAGGAGAAAATCCTTAAAAGAAATAGGGAATAGGCCACTACATTAAGCAGAGCAACCACACAGACATATGTAGAGACCGGCCCGGTTAAAAGGAAGAGGTTAAATCCTATTTCAGAATAGGAATTCACAGAAGAAATAGTTGGGACCACCACCACAGAAAGAGAAAGAAGTAGGCCTACCACTCCCTCTAGGGGCACACTAGAACCTTCCACATCAAATACTCAGATGTTGGAAAGGCAACAGAGTGTAAATGTTCTCATTTAGGATGCTAGCTGATAGGGACCAAGACATCAAAGAAAGGTACAATGATATAAAGGCTAGGAATGAGAGGCTAAAAGCCCAGACTTATGTGCAGTACCTGAAGCACCTACAAACCAGACAAGGCTTATGTCAACCTATGATGTTAAAGAAGGCAAAATGCAAATGACGTTTGTGAAACCTACCACTCAGCAACCAAAAACAACAATTGACTTCAAAAAGATAGTTTTCGAAGTACTGGCAAAGGACATACATTCTATCGACCAGATTGAGTTGCATAAGCAGGCAGGGGAGATGATTTACTCCACCTTGATAGGGAAAGCAATTGCAGCTCACCAATTGCATAATTCCATGAATAACATATCAGCTCAGTCCTAATTGGAGAAGGCTTCTTCACAGGCAAAAGACACCAGAATCAAGTCCTTAGAGGACTTAATCATTGAGTTGGGACACGATCCCAAAGATTTAAAGGCCACCAAAAAATTGATAAAGAAGAAGAATGATGACATAGCTGCTTTGAAAAAACAACTCAAAATTCCACCATTACATCACCCACAAACAGTAGAAGTCCTGGAGACACAAAAAGGACAAGAAGAGCTTATGGACTTGGTCCTAAAGCTAAATGACCAACTGAAAGAAACAAAGAAAGAATTGGACATATTGATTCAATCCAAACAAAGTGGATTGGCCACCACTTCTAAAACTGCCATTCCCATAGTAACAACCACATTTCCTTCAACATTGGCGGCATCTTTGGCACCAACAGCTCCACCTACCACAACACTTCCAAACACAATTGAGTCTACAATAGCAGGTACTTCAATAGAAAAACAACAGAGCTAGTAAAAGCCATGGAAGATATGTCAATCAACGCAACAGAGCTCAAAAGGCTAAGGGAAAACGTAGCAAGCTTAGAAACTGACTGTAAGCTTGCCCAAATACAGCAGAGGGAAGAAACATAGAAAGCCCTAAGGAAGGGTGAGAAGATAAAGGTCCTAGAAAAAGATTTAACTCTACAAAAGCAACTAGGACAGACCAAAGAGATGCTCTAGGCCAATATCATTGACTCTGTCAATGATATTTGGACATCAATTCAAGTTATATTTGAGCAGACTGAATTGGTGAAAGTGGTCACTAAAGCAATTTAGAAAGTAAAGGAAGAATTGGGTGATATGCATCAGGATGCCAATCGACTCATCCACTTCGTAAATAGTAAGAACAAACATGAGCTTAGTGAAATTGGTATAGAGGATAGGACTGAAGCTATCCTAGAAGTAAAAAAAAATTATTTCTAAAAGAAACCTCATGGTTAACTTGGAAGAAAAATTCCATAACATGCAGGTGGGCATTGACAGATTCATGGCCAAATTTCAAATTTTGAGGGATAAAGGCCTTCCCAGGCCTGTGGTCATCCATTTGAAACTTATGACGCAATTGGACTACATTGACAGACTAAGGAAGTTGGCCAAAGAACAAGCAAGCACTTTAGGTATCAAAGCCTTGCCAACTGGGAAACTATTGTATGATACTTTGGAGAATCTGTTTTTTCTGCAACATGAGGTGAAACATTTGTTTGTCACCAAGCCTAATTTTTCCAAATACACAGAGCCAGATGAAACTTATAGAATAGTGTTAAAAGCAAAATTACCTGAGGATGTATGGTGGGAAAAGATGTGATCCATAATGGATCCTAAAAACCTCTAAGTCTTCATATACTTAACTATCAAAAACACTATCGCAATGGAAAACAGTGAAAGAAAGGCAAAAAACAAAGCTAAGCAAAGGTGAAAGTGGCACTGTATAGGAGCCGTCAGATCAGACCGATCAACAGTCCAGATCTAATCGGCATATTGCAATTGGCGGAGGCCAGCGAGAGATATCAGAGGTAGCCATATGAAAATCACGACAGTGATCAGCGCGAGTCAACAAGGACTGTCGATCAAACACGCAGATCAATAGTCCAGATTTACTTGCAATATCGCATCACTAAAAGCACAAGGAGGACTAATCGTAGCACGAGGACTATGCGATATGTGATTGCGATATATTGCATCATGGCGATACGAAGGAGTGGGGACGATACAAATGTGACTTACGATAGCTGGACCCGACGGGTTTTATAAATGCAATTCTATAAGTTTTGAGTTCCGATATAAAGGGATTTGCCGGGATTTTTTGTGTATTAGTGCATTTCTGTATAAAAACCAAAATACAAGGGAAAATTCCCTGAAGCGATAAAGCTAGACCCGAAAGGAATTATAGACGTAGCCTTATATTATTTGAGTTCCATAATGAGCGAGATTTCAGGCGGGCCTTAGGCGGTAAGTGGTATTGGACGGGTTCCGCCTGATCCCATACACTAGCCGACACATGGCTTGGCGAGGAGAGAGAAAAACTGCCTTTTTAGGCAGGTATTCTTCGCACACCTAAGCCACTTGAAATAGATATCAACCACTGGATCAGAGATCACGTAGATCGATGGTGGGCTTGTGATAGCAACCAAAGGTAGACCCAATAGGATTATAAGGCAGATTTAATATTATTTGAAGTCCGATAGAAAGCATTTTGTCGGATTTTTTAGTGTTTTCTATGCATTTCTTTGTGTAAACAGAGAATCGACTTTTTGGGGATTTCAACCGTGCCAATGGTCCTTTCCGTTTAAAAATAGGTGGCCACCATACCTGAAGGCATTTTACAATAACTGTTTAATGCTCAGAGGGGATTTGAACGGACAGAGGCCATGAGCCAGAGAGCCCGAAAGGGGAGACGAACAGACAAGCACCGATAGGCTTAAAATCCGCTCAATGTCAGAGACAGAGCGGGCAGTTGCTGAGACAGAGAGAAAGTAGAAGACAAAGAGCAAAAGGGAGAGTCTGTGTACTCTTGTAGACTTGAGGATTTCGAGTAAATCCCTGTTGTTTTGTCACCGTTGTGTTGAGACTCGATTTGAGCTCACACTTGTAATAATTTGCTCTTGAAGACATAATAGAGAGGTCACCACTGAAAGCTAGACTAGGAGATGTAGCCAAGAAGTCTGGTGAACTCCTTGATTAATTGTTGTGTTGATGTGTGTGCCTGTTATGGTTTTCTAACTACTCGTTGTCTATATTATTCACAATCTTTTTGATCTGTTGCACTAAGTAATATAGGAATTCCTACACATGAGTCTGTAATACCTTAATATTGTTTTAAGATCTCATTTTCAGATCAAGTGGTATCAAAGAATCTAGTTTTGTTAAGGTTAGACAAGCTTGTGTTGGATTTTGAATGTTAACTAGATTAAAGCTCAGACTAGGAGAAGGAGAACTTATTGAGGCTAATCCAGAGATTGGAAGAGTTTATTCTCAGAGGAGAATGGAAGAAGAAGATCTATTGGAATTAGAATCTCAGTTCATGGACAGTTTTATGGCCATGCGAGCCATGGTGAAAGATATGTATCGAGAATTTAAGAAGGGTCAAGGTGAAAGCACTTCAACACCCAAAATAGAGAAAGGAGTAGAGGAACCTTCTCTACTTGCCCCTCTAGAGGGCAAAGGGAAAGGGGAAATGCCTCCACTATCATCTCCTCCACCATCACCTTCATCATCCTCATCTCCTAGCCTGATAAGAAAAAGAAGAAGACTTCTTTGATTAAATTAGATGTGAAGTTTGATTTTCCAATTTATGATGGAGAACTTAATGTAGAAAAACTAGATAATTGCATAAGATTGATTGATGTATATTGTAGGGTGCAGAACATTGATTCAAAAAGAAGGAAGATTCAGCTGGTTAGCCTTCGACTTGGAGGAACTGCACCAGTATGGTGGGAAGGTAAGACATAAGCTGATCTGAAAAAACATGGTAAAATCCTTTCTACGTGGAATGAATTTGTTTCTGCCTTCAAAAAACAATTCTATCCTTTAGCTTATATGCAACAGGCAATGATGAGTTGGCAAACTCTTAGCCAGTTAAAGGGTCAAAGTGTAAAAAGTTATCCTCAGGAATTTAGGAAAAGAGCTTTAACTCTAGGCATATCTCTAGACTCACCTGAAACTTTGTTGAAGTATATAGGTGATCTGCATAGCTATTTTAAGCTTACCATTCTCATGTTTAATCCCACTAGCTTAGATGATGTATTAGTTCAGACTACACATCTAGAAGCTAGAGGCAAGAATGTGAACCCAGAGGTTGGGGGATCATCTAAACACTATGTAAGCAAGCACAAGGAAAAGAAGAAACTGAAATGGAAGGAGAGGAAAACAAACACTGTACAGAAGGACAAACCTTCATGCAATCATTGCAAGAAGGACAGACACGATGAGGCACACTACTAGTCTTTGCATCCAGAGCTGAAACCTAAGAAGTTCGGTGGTAAGAAGAAAAAAACTGCTGCTACTATTCATAAAGACTTGGGGTCAGACTCAAGTGATGAAACAATAGTCACAACCACAGATATAAAAGGTAAAAATTCTGAAGCATCCACAAGTAATTCTACACAACCTATTGATAATGAAAATAATGAGAGGAAAAGACATGAGCTTTTTTGTATTAGAGTCATTTCCAAACACCAAAAGAGCTTTTTTGTATTAGAGTCATTTCCAAACACCAAAAGATTGATACTTTATTCGATAGTGGATCACATGTAAACTTGATTTCTGAAACAATTGTAAAGAAGTTGGGATTACTAACAAAACCTCACGAGAAGCCATATCCATTAGGTTGGGTATGTGATAAAACAAAGCTACAAGTAACAAGACAATGTAAGCTTAGGTTTTCTATTGGGTCAACATTTGTAGATGAGGTTGAGTTAGATATAATTCCATTGGATATATGTGGTATTGTTTTGGAAGTCCTTACTTGTATGATAGGAAAGCTATTTTCTATAGAGCTTAAAATAAGTATCAACTCACTAAATATGGAATAGAATATATTGTAAGAGCTCATAAACTCAAAAATAACTATTCTCTCATAAAATCAAGGTAGATGAAAAGAATTGTGAATTCAAGTAAGCAATTTTTACTAATGGTTGTAAAGGAAAAAAACCCTGATAAAAACAATATATTTGAAGGCTGTGATGCTAAATAGAAAGCTGATTTAGTTAAAGTTGTTTTAGAATATGATATCCTATTTCAAGAACCTAAAGGTCTGCCACCCAAAAGGGAAATAGTAAATGATATTCATTTGCAGCAAGATGCTCCATTACCTAACATCAGAATGTATATGTTATCAGCTTTAGAGAATGCAGAGATAAAGAAGCAGGTACAGGAGTTTCTTGATAAAGTGTTCATAAGACCAAGCACATCACCATGTGGATCTCCAATTGTGCTGGTGATAAAGAAATATGGTTCATGGAGAACGTGCATTGATTATAGAGCACTGAATAAAATAACGATCAAGAATCGCTATCCTCCTCCTCATATTGATGATCTATTAAATCAATTGAAAGAAGAAATTTACTTTTCTAAGCTAGACTTGCGAAGTGGATATCATCAGGTCAGAGTTGTAGAACAAGATGCATGGAAGATTGCTTTCAAGACAAAGCAAGGGCTATATGAATGGCTGGTTATGCCTTTTGGCATAACTAATGCTCTTGCTACATTCATGAGAGTGATGAATGATGTACTCAGACCTTTTATTGATGATTTTGTAATTGTTTATTTAGATGACATTCTTGTTTTTAGTAAGACATGGGAAGACCATGTAAAGCAGGTAAAACAAACTTTAGATGTTTTAAAAAGAGAAAATCTCTATGTGAAGTTGTCAAAATGTGAATTTGGCAAGACATCTTTAAATTATTTGGGTCATATTGTAGGGGGTGGTGAATTGAAGATAGATCCCTCTAAGGTTGAAGTCACTGTGAACTAGCCTAAACCCAAATCTGCTACAGAGGTTAGGAGTTTCTTAGGAGTAGCACAATACTGGAGAAAGTTTATTGTTAACTTTTCTTTGATTGCAACTCCATTACATGCTTTAATAGGATTGAAACAGGTGTTTTAGTGGGGAGGAAAACATCAGAAAGCCTTCGACACCTTAAAAGAAAAAATTAGTACAACACCAGTACTAGCACTGCCAGATCTTCAACATCCATTTGAGATTGAAACAGATGCCAAGTGACTATGCCATGGGAGCAGTGTTGATGCAACACGGTAAACCCATATGCTATCATTTTGATACATTTACTACTGCAGTAGTTAATTATCCCACATATGATAAAGAATTGTATGCATTAGTACAAAGTGTGAAAAAGTGGAAACATTACCTAATGGGCAAAGAAACAATCATACATACAAATCATCAACCACTTCAATATTTGCACTCACAAACTAAAT
>APFE031376967.1:28216-51270 GCA_000404065.3 Pinus taeda
AGATGTATATGCAACTTTAAGTCATGGCAAGCAAGTAGAAGAATTGGATTATTATGTTAAGGACCAACTCTTATATCATTTTGGAAAGTTATGCATTCCACAAACTGAAAGAGTTAACATAATTCGAGAAGCACATACTTCTTTCATATCAGGTCATTTTGGTGTAAGTAAAATAGTTGCACATTTGCAAAGGTTCTATTATTGGCCAAGAATGCATGAAACAGTTTCTAGATATATTAAAGGGTGTACTATGTGTGCTACAAGCAAGTCCAGTAATAGAAAATTAGGCTTGTACACTCCACTTCCAGTTCCTTCTCGTTTTTGGGAAAGTGTTTCCATGGACTTTGTTCGGGGATTGCCAAAATCTAGAAAAGGTCATGATTATTTGTATGTTGTTGTGGATAGGTTCAATAAAATGTGTATTTTGATACTAAGTAACAAGCAAGTTACAGCTAGAAAAACAATGAATTTTTTCTCTCAGAATGTATGGGTTCATTTTGGGTTACTCACTTCTATTGTATCTAATTGAGATTCTCGATTTGTTGGGAAGTTTTGGTTAAGTTTATGAGAGTTGATGGACACCAAATTGAAGAAGAGCATAGTATTTCATCCACAAATAGATGGTCAGAGAAAGGTGGTCAATAGGATAGTGATCCAATTGCTCAGAGGCTATTGTAGCAAGCATCCCAAGCTTTGGGATGAGAATTTGTGTTATGTGCAACATGCTTACAACTGTGCCAAGCACTCTTCTACTCAGAGATCTCCTTTTGAGACTTGTTTTGGTTTTATACCAAAGTCTCCCTTGGATTTTGTCTTTGGTAAAGAAATAGCAGTTGATGGACACAGTGATGTGGACAAAGCAACCAAGTTCATTGAACAAATGCAAGAAATTCACTAGGCAGTGCAGGAACAATTGGAAAGAAGTCAGGCCAAGTACAAGGCAAGGCATGACAAGCATTGATTTGAGCATAGTTTCCAAGTTTGTGATCAATTCTGGCTGTACATCAGCAAAGACAGAATGCAAGGTGAAGGTAAGAAGCAAAAACCAATAAGGTATGGGCCTTTCAAGATACTTGATAAAATTGGTGACACTGCTTTTCACCTTGATTTTCCAGCTTATATGTAGATCTATTCAGTCGCTAAAGCAGAAAACTTGAGACTGTATGAACCTTCATTGATTGAAGATCCTGAAGAGAAAATCCAGTTGCCTTCTATTGATGATTTGTTACTTGAATATCTCAAATAATTGCAGGAAGACACAGTTTTGGAAAGGAAGGTGAGAATTATGCTTCGAGGGGATGTTGAGTACCTGAGAATCGGACTCAAACATTCAAAACCAAGTAGTGCATGATGGATAGAAATTGAACAAGTGAGGATGTTGTATCCTCACTTGATCGATGTCTAGAAACCAACTTTTTGTGGTCCAAAAGATTTTCAGTGGGAAGGCGTGATCGAAAATGGATCCTAAAAATATCTATGTCTTCATATACTTAACTATCGGAAACACTATAGAAATGGAAAACAATGAAAGAAAGGTGGAAAATGGTGGGCTCCAGTATTGCAGCAATGATGTTGCAACTCCTGGGACTCCCTTCTTTACTTTTATCAACCCAGTAGTTCGTAACAAACTTGGAAGCGATAGTGCTGTATGCACAAGTACTAGCTCTTACTGCAGGCTGTCACTTGATCAGCTGGCACAAGTTTGCTAGGAGCTTAAGCCAAATTCTATGAGTTCTTAGAAGAAGCTTTTAACTGTGATGGATGAAAGATAACTCAACAGAGGCTAGTCTACTTGCAAAAAGCAGATGAAAGCTCAAAGGAAATGCAAACCCTAATTTTACCAACTAACCCTACTTGTGCGAGAAAAGAGATGTAAGCTATTGAAATGGATGCCATTGTCTATTGAAAAGGTAAAATGCATGTGTTTAAGCTACTTCTAAAGGAAAATATAGAATAATCATATTTTGTATTTTTGAGCAATTTTGTGCAGAATTATTATGCATGTGTCTTAACTATTATTGACTGTGCAGAGGTTTATTGGCGAAAGAAAATGGAGTGGGTGTTTGTAGGAGGTTGGGAAGGTGTGGAGAGGACCTAAGGGGTCCCTAGCACCCTTCTGGAGATTTCCACCATGCTTAGATCTCAAAAAATCTCTCGCGTGAGCTTCTACAGGAGGCTGCAGGGGATCTACAGGAAATTCTACAGCAAGTTCTACAGGAACAGGCCGAAAGTGGTTTTTAGAGGGTTGATGGTGGAAAAAAGGTGGGAAAGTGGGAATGAAGGATGGATAAGGATGTAAATGGGTCTAGGATATGGTAGATAAAGCTTAGGAGTGATGAAGATGGTTGGATCTGTTCAAGGATGAAGGAAGCAATGTTGCACAAAAATGTAGAAATTAGGGCGAGTTGGGAAAGTGTGGCGAATTAGGGAAAGAAATCTTGAGCGAAGGAACGGATCAGGTTGTATGATGGAGGTAGGATAGGCTAGAGTGTCTTACAGGTTTTCTGCACACTACTTTCCAAAATTGATCCAAGCAAAGACTAAAAAAATAGAGATTTATCTATTTTGACCTAATATGACCTAAAAACCAGAAACATGACGAACATAAGTTTATAGAGAGGAAATCATGCAAGAAATCTATGGAAACTGAGCAAGAACAGATCTAAACATGAGAACACAACTGATATCAACTTTTCCAACTTAAAATCTAACACTAGCAATTGCATTGGAAGGCAAAAACAGTGTTTTTGTGGCAGCAAGTGTGCCTTGGTCTCAGTTCATGGTCTCAAGAAGGGAGAAATGAGATCAAGGACTGCTTGGTTGCCTTTTTGTGGATCTTTTCTGTTATCAAACTATCAAATCAACCTGAAGCATGAACAACTATCTTAATCATCAAAAACAACCTAAGTAACAAAGCAAGATTTAACCTATATAACAAAAATTATCCTATGAATGCAGTAAAAACACATAAAAGTACACAAAGGAGGTACTGGGCACTTGGGTTAGACCCAATCCCAAGATCTACAGCCTCCTAAGAAATCTTAGAGCTGGTGCAAAGCGGGATTCATCTTCATTGATAAAAAAATAATAGTTACATCGAAAAACTATCTGCAAGAAGAACTCGAAAATGTGCTGATACAGGGCTGCACTGAAGTGCGAAAATAGACAATCAATTGGCTAAACTACCAAGGCTTGAAGCCTTCCTACTTATGCAAATGAGGACTCCCAACAGTCCTCCTTAATGTTAGGAGCTTGGCTGCCCAAAATTGCAGTTAATCAGCCACTTCACTAGACCTGCTTGGCTGCCCCTTGCAATCATCTTTGGTGGACTATTGCACTCTGAGCTGATGGTGGAGAAATCTAGGAAGGGGTCATTTAGTGTAGTAGACACCCTTCCTATAAATCCTCAGCCTTGTTTCATCGTATTTGGCTGCCAATTTGCTCATAAATGCCCGATCTTGGTCCAAAAATGTCCAAAAATATGCAATAAGCACGTATTAGAGTTTTTGGTCAAGTGACTATTCCCATTCACTCAATTAACATAAATATATTCAAAGGCATGCGTAAAACTATGGAGAATGGTGGATTAAATGAGAATAATAGGCAAAATGAGCCCATATAGTTACCCATTTCCAGGGCTCATCAGCACCCCCTACTGAATGTGTTGCTCATCCTCTGAGAAACTAATCCAATTCGTCATCTTTGATTGCTTTGATTGCCTCTCTGACATGCCAAACCTCTGAGGTGATGTCCTCTTCTCTGTCATGAAAACTTGCCTCTCTGTCTACTTCCTCCCATTGTCTTTGTTCCTCTTCTTCCTTGACCCCTTCTAACAGCCCTAGAAGTAGGGGAGGGCTGAAATTAAGGCCAATCCAATTGGTTTTCAAGTTCTGAATTAATTGTTTGTATAGGGGTACTCTTCTCATAGCCTCCTTCATTCTGGTTGGGGAGTGGTACTCTCTTATTTTCAAACTATGGGACAATGTGTTCCATCTCCTTGTGCAAGCATGAATGCAATTATCACCAAACAGATTTTCCATGTCTTCAAAGTAAGCAATGGCCTGAGCTTGCCTTTCAGCATAGTCAGATGCAATGTGAGGGTTGTCTGCAATGTGCTGATGGGAATATATAAGAGTTGAGGGATATTCTGGTTTTTCCCTGATCATGAGTGGCTCACTTAGCTCCCTGGCCATAATCTTCTGAATTTCTATTGCCCTCTTTTCCTCATGGCTTAACCAAGAAGCCATGGCCATGAGTTGCAGATCTCCTAATGCAGTGTTTGGGTCCCATAGATTCATGTTTGGAAGTGCCAAGTTGTGTAAATAGAATTCTGCTAACTTGGTCTTATCTTCAGCTGAGCTACTCTCACACAAATGCATAAACTGATTATAATTCTGGAATGGAATGGTGCCCCTTTGGGCCAATGTGTTAATTTGAAATTGCAACCATTGGTCTTTAAGATATAATGCATATGATTTAGCAGGTTGCCTACATTGTAAGGCTTCTACTGCCCAGTTGGCTATGCAGGCCATTTGGGCTTCTTTTTCTTGCAACTGTTGTTTTAAAACCTATATTTATTCTGCTGCGTGAGACTCCTTTTCTTGCAGTAGTTTTGTCAGCATCTCAACATGAGCTTCTAGCTCTCCCTCTTTCTGTTGTTTCTCGGTTGTTTCCTTGTCTGTTGGAGGTCCTTCTTGCTGCTGCCGCCCTCCCAAAATGGATAGCCTATCTCCCTTATGAACTTCCTATAGCTGCAACTGCTTTTTCAACAGTTCATTCTCCTCCTGTAGTTGGGCTCTTTTACTACCTTCTATGTGCCTCACCATGGCCAACTCCCCTCTTAATTCCTTTAGCTTGTCCTCCATGTGGCCTATGTCCTCAACTCCTCTAGATTTGGCGATTTGCATCCATGTGTGGGTTCTCACCTCTCTTTTTCTAATTCGAAGAATAAAGGTACAACAAATTTTTGTGGGATGATTTTCCCACCTTCTAACAGATTGTAATATGAGCCCAAATTAGGCTAAGAGGTTGGTTCAGGTATTTCTTTGGCCTTGCTCTCCCCCTGTGACTGTTTGGCTGCCTTCTCCTCCAATTTTTCAGTCTCTTTTAACCTGGCTAGAGTTTCCTGTAGAGATGTTTTAGCTTCTTGTAGAACTACCTTTGAGTCCATCATCCTAATTCTCTCTTTCCATGTGGAGGTTTTTGGGCTTCCTCTTTCATAGGTGATAAATAGCTTGGAAGGAGACTCCTCCTTTTTAGTGGTTGTGTCCTCAATGACAATTGGTTCCTTTGATGGTGGCTGGGGTTTGCCACTTTGATCCTTGTGCTTCTTCTGGTTTTAAAGTACATGGAGGTTTTCCTTTTTCTTTTTCCTTTTTGTTTTGTAGGTGTGCTTAATGCAACAAGCATAACTGCTGCTTCCCTTACCAACGTGTCCGGGGATTTCTCTTTCTGCTGTTCTTTTCCTTCACTTCCTATAGAAATCTCTATGCCCACTATTTCTTCCTATGTCACTGACATCTCAGGGTGTGTCTTTTATTTCTCTTGTTGGGTTCCTGCTTTGGCTGTGGCAGTCTTCTTTCAAGCTTTCTTGGCCTTTTTATTTCCAATCTGTGTCCCTTTTCCCTTCTCTGTTCTTGTTGTTGTCTCCTTCTTTGTCTTAGGCTCAGCAGTCTTGTCAAATTCCTCTTTTTCCTACTATTCTTCCTCTGTTTTGCCCTCTTCTTGAATGTCTTGTGCTCCCTCATCATTGTTCTTCTCAATTTCTTCAGTTTTCTCCCCTTTATCACTGCTGGATGGGCTGATGTTCTCAGCCAAAGTTCTGATGTCATCATCACTGGACATATTTCTGAAGATTTCCCAAGCTATGGGGATAGTATAGGTGTGTAAAGCATCTTCCACCAATAGTTTGATGAGCCCATGGTGGGCCAACTAATCTGGGACCCCTGCATTTAGCTTTGTACTACATTCAATTAAAGACTGAAGGAGGAAATATGGGATGCTCAGTTTTCTAGCTGGAGGCAAGTCCATCCCATACCTCAATTCATGTAACAACCTAAAATGATATCCATAAATGATGTTGAACCTCCCTTCACATGTGATATACTTCATTATTTGATAACTGACTTCACTCCAGAAAAGAGGCAAGCTTGTCCTTTTGACCCCTTTTTTATCTTCTACATGATGCTCCTTAGGCAAAAAAAATGTTTTCTTAGCAACTTGTCCCAATGATTTCTCCTCTTTGTTCTAAGGGAGCCCCAATGGTAGACTGGTAATTCTACTGATGAAATCAGGTGTAAGTTCTAGGGTCAAACCCCTAAAACTAATTGTGGCATGTGTCTTCGAATGTGGTCTTAGGGACATCAAAAACTCTTCAGTCACCTCCTCATCATAACCTTGAATTCTGTCAAAGAAGGATATCTAGTTTTCCCTGGTGAAAAGGTCCACCATCTTAGGGTGCTCATGCAATTTGCTAGAGTTTAAGGTTTCTTTCCTTATGAATCCTCCTGCAATGGTGTTGAGTGATCCTTTTGTGTTTTAACTAGAAAAGAAAATGCTCAGGTGGAAAAAAGAACAATCAATCACTGAAACATAGAATAGCTGAATTCGGTTTTTTCTGAACCCAAGAAGGAATTTCCCGTGTGCTTATTTACAACATCAAATGGCAATAATTCCCTTGTTTTAAACTAATGTCACCCTGAATTTGACTTTTTGTTTTTGAAAAGAAAGAATTTTTTGTACAGAACAAAGGATAAGGACACAGGTTCTTTTCTTAGCACGTAGATAGATATGCACATTCGTTTTTTTTCACACACACACACACACACACACAGAGGCTGGCTTTACTACTACATGTATCTTTCTTACAGGAGAACTTGAAAAAGGATGAGGAGATTTCGGATGCAGAGAGAAAAAGAAACTGTGTAGACTCAGGGAAATATGCAGGCAGACTTTCACTTTTTTCAATGCACAGGTAGACTTTCACTCTCTTTTTCAATCTAGTGCCGTGTTCAATTCACCATCTTACTCAAACAAATCATGCATAGAGAAGTTTTCCCAAGCCTACCTCGTTTTGAGCTTGGATTTCGGTGAAAATTCCAATTTTTCTTTCTGTAGAGTTGTTCTTTGCCTTTCCTGTAGAACCCTTCTTGTAGAAATCTCCCGGCTCTTGTAGAATGAAACTGTGCTTCCTGTAGAGCCCGATAGAAGGGAGATTTTCAAAAAACAGGCATAAAACTAGTGGAGGATGACTGGTTAGCTGCTCTAGAAGTGGTAGATGCATACTCCAGTCGAGAATGTCGTGAGTGCAGAATGAACAAAGGGTGGTGAATGTTTCAACTGAGCTGTCTTTTAACTGTAGGCGTGATTCGTGGTGAGGAGATGAGGTGGCCGGACCAGACCGTTGATCCTACATCATGGTCATAATGTTTTTGCATGCCATCTGACCACCATCACCTCCCTTACTCCCGTTATCTGCCGCCAACACTACTAGTCCCGAATATTTCTTCCTGAATGGACATTCCACACCTGTTGGCTGCGTATCTGATTGGCAATTTTGAATTTGATGGAACTCGTTTGGATTCCACGAGGATGTGTAATTGACCGAGGGTGGCCAGTTAACTGGCCACCGATTCTATTCAATGTGAACCATTCCCATAGTCACGCAGCCTTGAAATATGATTCATGTAATTGATGAATAGGTTTAGGCACTTACCTGTGTAGTCGCGACCGTGTTATGCATATTTTGGACGTTGGAACCCATTTCTTCATTGTTGTTGCTGCTTACGCTCTACATGCTCGGCCTTAGGTTGTTGTTGATATTCACACGTTCAAATAGAGCTCCATGCATGTTTCATATGCCATACTTTGTTGTCCCTCTCTCTGGAGTATGTCTTTCAGAGGGATCAGCTGCTATAGGAATCCTGTAGGATTTCCTGTAGCTGCTTCTCCTTCTAAAATTCAAGCTAAAATGAGCAGGGATACAACTGCTGATGAGGATCTTGGCTGATAAGGAATCTAGATGGAAGGTATCAGGTATGGTGAGTGAAAAAACTGTTGCTTTGATTTGCCATTAAAAAAAATTTGTTTGCAGCATGAAGGAAACAAGATTTCTGTGTGTCACTATGCAAGGACATAAAAACGAGTGTAATGGAGGTGTACAGAGATGGAAAAAGGGTGAAATATGGTGAAGGATGGAATCAGGGAGGTTTATAGGTCTCATAGACATATTTCCCACCCTCGAGTCCTCTTCTGAGATCAATTTTGGCTTTTCTGTAGATTCTACAGGATCCTCCTATAGAAGATACAGAGTTTCCTATAGGATGTGAAATTTCAAACCGAATAAGACCAAATCTTGGAAAAGGGTAATGGTCATGGAGGAATGGATTGTGAGGGATGCATGTAGCCTTGTGATGTCCTCTGTCTTTGTCTTGTGCAATCATCCTAAAACCTGTAATGACCTTCCTGCAACCTGCACTTTATTCAACAGAAATTAGGTTCATTTTTCTATTTTCTTCTTTTTCTTTTTTTTTTCTTTTTTTCTTGAGGCAACTGGGGTGCCTCCAGGAGGTTTTCACCCTCACTGTCTGCCCTAGGCACCTCCAAGAGGTTTTCACCCAAGGATCTTTTATTCTTTTTTCTTTTTTCTGTGTTTGTTTTTTTTTTTTTTTTTTTTTTTTTCTCATGGTGTAGGTGGAGTGGAGACAGGGACCCGCTCCACTACCAATATTGATTTACCAATAGTCTCAATGTACTCCTACTTGGAAAGGGGCTTCCTGTAGATCTTCAATATATGCCTATTGACGAGCATGGGGATGGCTTCTTCATCAATGGTCCAAATATAGACTGAACCATTGTCATTCCATGTTTCCACTGTATATGGTCCTAGCCATTTTGTCCTCAGCTTGCCCTTGAAATCCTTGTATCTTGAATCATATAGCAGTGCCCAATATCCTGGCTAAAATTGTTTTTCTTTGAGGTGTCGGTCATGCCATATCTTTCTTTGAAGTCAGACTACCTTTGAGTGGAGAAGGGCCTGCATTCTCTGTTCATTTAATCCATTCAGCTGAAGTAATCGTTCCTGTTGTGCATGGATGAGATCTAGGTTCAGCTGAGCTGCCAACCTCAATATGTTACATTCAAATTCTATGGATAGCAAAGCCTTCTTCCCATAGACTAGCTCGTAGGGTCTAAAACCTGTTATAGTTTTCCAAGTAGTGTTATAGGCCCAGGTGGCCTCAACCAGGCGATCTGCCCAATCTTTTCTGCTGCTACTCACTACCTTAGTCAAAATCCCTTCCAAATGCATGTTAGTAACTTCCACCTGTCCATTTGCTTTTGGATGATAAGGGGTGGAAGTTCTGTGCTTAATCTTGTGAAGAGTGAGTAGGTCTTCAATCAGGTTAGAGGTAAGCTAACTTCCTTGATCTGTGACTAATTCTCTTGGGTAGCCAAACTTGTAGAAGATATTTTTCCTCAAAAAGTCAGCTACTTTTTCTTTTGCTTCTACTTTGATTGCCTTTGTTTCTGCCCACTTTGTCAGGTAATCTCTGCACACAATGATGTAGGACTTCTGTTTTGAAGGAGGGTTGATAGGACCCACAAAGTCCATGTCCCACTTCTCAAATGGCTCGAAAGTCACCTAAGGCTGCAAGGGCATCTCATCCTTTGGAGTAGGTTTCCCTATCCTTTGACATCTGTCACATTGGCTGATGTATCTTCTCACATCTTGATGAAGAGTGGGCCAATAGTACCCTACCTGTAGAATTTTGAAGGTAGTTCTCTTTGGTGCAAAGTGGCCCCCATAGAGCCCATCATGACAGGTTAGGAGGATGTCAAAAACTTCCTCGTCGTAGACACACTACCTCAAAATCTGATCTGGGCCAAGTTTAAAAAGATTATCCCCAATCCAAGTGAATGGGCACTTTTCCTCACGATCTTGCTCTTCTCTTTTGAGGACAGGTATGGCGGGAACTGAGATGAAACCAAATAATTTGCTATATCAGCAAATAGTGGAGAGAGTACTGAAATAGCAAATAGGTCTTCATCTGGCATTTGATCATCCACCATCCCTTCTTCACCTACAGGCAGATCTAGTCTAGATAGAAACCAACAACAACATTTTCCTTACTTGGCTTGTCAACAATGGTCAAATCAAATTGCTGCAATAAAAGTAACCATCTAATGATACGGGCATTTACATTAGGTTTATTCATCAAATACCTAATTGCAACATGATCAGTGTGTACGAATGTTTGATAACCAGTGATGTAGTGTCTGAACTTGTTTAGGGAATGGACTACAGCTAGGAGCTCTTTTTCGATTACAGTGTAGTTTAATTCTGCCTTGGATAGGCTTTTACTGACAAAATATATGGCATATGGTAGCTTCTCTTCAACTTGTCCTAAGGCTGCTCCTATGGTTTTGTTCGAGGCGTCTATGTGAATGTGGAAAGGTAGGGCCCAGTTTGGACCTCTCAAGATTGGGGCAGTTATCAGCTTACCTTTCAAAGCATCTAGAGCCTCTTGACAGTTGTCAGTCCATATGAACTCAGCATCTTTTCCCAAAAGACCAAACAATGGAGAGGCTAGATTACTAAAATCTTTAATGAATCTTCTATCATATCCTGCTAAGCCTAGAAAACTCTGAACATCTCTTACTCTTTGAGGAGGTGGGACCCTTTGGATGATAGAAATCTTGTTGGGATCCACCTGTAAACCTTGCTGAGAAATTGTATGACCTAGCACGGTCCCTTCAGTCATTAGGAATTCACATTTATCAGGACTGAGGGACAGGTTCATTTTAATACACTTGGCTAAAACTTTCCTCAGGTTAGTCAGAGCTTCTTGGAAGTTAGAACCATAAGGGGTAAAGTCATTTATATAGATTTCCACTGAATCATGAACCAACTCAGCGAATATACTCAGTACTACTCTCTGGAAAGTGGCAGGAGCATTGCATAACCCAAAGGGAAGGACTTGGTAGGCAAAGGTACCCCATGGACACGTGAAAGTGGTCTTATCTTGGTCTTCCGAGCTGATTTGGATCTGATTATACCCGCTAAACCCATCTAGGAAGGAAAAGAACTTCTTCCCTGCCAGGCCATCTAACAATTGATCTATGAAAGGCAAAGGGAAAGGGTCCTTCTTGGTGGCTTCATTAACTTCTTGATAATCTACAAAGATTCTCCACTTCCCATTTTTCTTGGGCACAAGCACTAAAGGAGAAAGCCACTCACTGTCAGAGATGGGGTAGATGAATCTTGCATCCAGCAACTTTCACAATTCTTCTTTGACAATGTCCTTAAGGGCTGGATTCATCCTGCTTTGAGGCTGCTTGACTGGGTTACAATCCTCCTTAATGTAAATGTGATGGGTACAGACTAAAGGGTGGACTCCTTTCATCTCTTTGTAGCTCCAAGCAAAAGCATCCAAATGGCTATTCAATAAGCTACACAGCTCCTTCTCCTGAGAGGTGGATAGGGATGAGTTGATATTCAAGGTTTTTTCATGGCCAAAATCCACATTCTTAACTCAGAGAGAGGTCGGATCAGCCACACAGAGATCAACTAAAGCACTGGCTTGTGTATCTTCTACCAACTCTTCTAATCGCAGCACACTGGGGGGTGAATTTTGAATCAAATTCTCAATAAGATCATCCTCGATTTGAGGACCTCCCCTGGTGGCTTCCACTATGCACAATGGTGCAGAGTAGACCTCATCCTCATCTTCCTCCTCCAACCAGAGAGGTAAGTCATGTTCTAGCAGAGGTTGGGGAGGAGGATATAGGACTAGCTGTTTGGACATATGCCCATTCTTGATGGTCATGCTCCTAGCTCGACAACTGATGTAAGCATTTGCAGTAGCTAACCAAGGCCTTCCCAAGATGAGGGGGTACCCAGTGAGCTTTGCCTTTGGCTAAAGAACCAAGAAGTTAGCAGGGTACTCCCAAGAATCAATGGAGACCATGACATCTTCCACAATCCCCTCAGGAGTCACAGTGGAGCGGTCTACCAACTGCAGTACTGTTGAGGTCTTTCTTAAGGAACTCTGAAGGTTGGTTTAAGAATAGTGTCCCTAGTCATTACGTTAATGGTAGCCCCTAGATCAATCAAGGTGTGGGGGATTATGGTTCCATTGATGTGGACATCAACTACAAGACTCCCAGGGTCTAGATATTTTGGACAGATTACATGTCCCAACATCAGGTCAGACAGTTGTCCTATGACATTGATAGTTGGGGCATCTCTCTTGTGCCTGCCTGGGTGCCTGAAACACTTCTCTTTGATCAACTTGTTGTAGATTGGTACATCTTTTATGGCCTGGAGAAGTGGTATTTTTACACATAACTGTTTAAGTTCTCCCAGAAGTTCAGTCTCTTTTGGATTTGGTTGCGTGGTTCCAGTTAGTCTCTCAGGAAAGGGTGGAATGGCTTTGGGTTCGCTTTCCTATTTCTCTTCCTCATCCTCCTTAGGAGGAGGTTGGCTATCTGGGAGGACCTTCCCAGAACGTAGGTTGATCTCTTGAATCTCCATAGCATAGGTAGGGCATATTGGTTCTCCAGTATATACCTGTTATACCTATCTGTTATTGGGGTTCAGGTTCAGTTGAGCAGGTATTTGGGGTTGTCTTGGAGGAGCAAGAGGTAATGGTTGTGGTTGAGCAGGTGGTGGAGGCAAAAGAGTCGGAGGAGAGTTGTATTGGGGCCTCCACCCCTCATGAGGTGCATTCCACTGAGGTTGTAGCTGAGTGTGAGAATGAAACGAGTGAGTAGCTAGTTGAGTATGTTATTGAGGAGGATACGACCAAGGAGGGGGTGTGGACTAGGAAGGGTGAGCAAGGGGACCCCAAGAAGGCATGGAAGTGGCTTGGTTGGGGTTGTAATAAGTCTGAGATGTCCCTTGCATTCCCTGCTAGTAAGGTCTGGGTCGATGTGGCCTCTTGTGGTTCATGAAGTAGAGTGGTTCAGTGGCTCCTTCAGCCCCTAGGTACATAGCTTTAAATCTGGGCAAGAAATGGCACTGGTTTGTAGGATGGTCTTCTTCACAGACAAAACCCACTTCTACAGAGTGCAATGGACATTTGTTCCTAGGATGCTTTCTGCTGCACCTGGGACAAAATATGGACAAATCCCTCTCGGCTTCCTCTTGCTTCTTTTGGATTTGTAAGGTATCCATTTGCATGGTAATGGTCTACCTCATCTCGCTTTTGAAATCTTCCATCTGATTTGCAAATTCATTTTTGGATAAGGGGGCACTGGCTAAAAGTTGACTTCCCCTACCTCTTTTTCTCACTGCCCTAGAATGGTTTCTAAACATAGTTTTTATGTCATCATAAGGTAGCTGGTAGATGTCTCCCCTAGCCAGCAAATGGAGGGTATCTAGAAGGTCTTCAGGGACTCCTCAGAGTAGAACCAACTTCAGAGATTTGGGGTCAAGTGTGCACCTGGCCCTTTTATAACTGAGTTGAAACCTCTCTTCATAGTCTTCTAAAGATTCATCACTTCCCATGGTCATATGAAAGATTTCTTCCTTTGTTTCCTTTGACTTATAGTAATCCCGGTATTTGTTGTTAAAGGATTGCTGCATCTGAGCCCAAGTTGTGATACTGTTTCCAGGTAACCCCATGAACCAGCATAGTGTTGCATCCTTGAGTGTAGAGGGAAAGAGTTTCAACTTTCGCTTGTCTTCTGCATAGTCATAGGTTTGACAAGGGACAACAAATTCAAACAAGAAAGGATCAGGATCTTCGGTAGTTAGGCCATGGAAGTGGGGTAAGGTTGAAGGACTTATGTTTTTCATTTTTTTGTCCCCATTGGTCTCCCGGATAGGGAAGGTACCTTCTATTCTTTCCCCATTTCCTCTAATGTTTTTGTTTTTAGCCATGGTCTCAAGAGGAATGTTTTATTGCTCTTATTTTGTTATAGGATCTTCGTATATCTCTGGAGGTTCACCTATATGATGTTCTGGATCATTTCCACCAAAGAAGAGAGAAGGGTGACCTAGTGATGTGTTGGGGGTGTTGGGTAGGAATTTTCTTGAATTGTCTCTATTCCTACGAGGCATGAAAGGAGATCTCTGGTTTTTTTTTTTTGGTAGAATTTTTTGTTCTTTTTTCTGCTTGTACTTGCAAAAATTAAAATAGATTGAATTGCAACTAACTAAAATCTATCTTGTTGAAATGAAAGCAAGAAATGCTAATCTACCCTTGCTGAAAGGAAATTGCAGAATTAAAGTGGAAGTATGAAACACTAATCTACACTTGCTGAAATGGAATTGTAGAATTGAAATTTCAAAATTGAAAAGAAATAACTACTCTACTCTTGCTGAAAGAAACTACTTAGCAGAAGCTTGCAGTAGAAAATAGAAGAAAAGAAGTAATCACAAATACTCTGATGCTTCCCCGTCAACAGCACCAAAAGGATGGTGGGCTCTAGTATTGCAGCAATGATGCTGTAGCTCCTGGGACTCCCTTCTTTACTTTTATCAACCCGGTAGTTCGTAACAAACTTGGAAGCAACAGTGTTGTATGCACAAGTACTAGCTCTTACTGCAAGCTGTCACTTGATCAACTGGCACAAGTTCGCTAGGAGCGTAGGCCAACTTCTATGAGTTCTTAGAATAAGCTTTTAACTGTGATACATGAAATCTAACTCAACAGAGGCTAGTTTACTTGCAAAAAGAAGATGAAAGCTGAAAGGAAATGCAAACCCTAGCAAACCCGAGTTTTACTAACTAACCCTACTTGTGCAAGAAAAGAGATGTAAGCTATTGAAATGGATGCCATTGTCTATTGCAAAGGTAAAATGCATGTGTTTAAGCTACTTCTGAAGGAAAATATGGAATAATAATCTTTTTGTATTTTTGAGCAATTTTATGCAGAATTATTATGCATGTGTCTTAACTATTGTTGACTGTGCAGAGGTTTATTGGCGAACAAAAATGGAGTGGGCATTTGCAGGAGGTTGAGAAGGTGTGGAGAGGACCTAAGGGGTACCTAGCACCCTTCTGGAGATTTTCACCACGCTCAAATCTCAAAAAATCTCTCGCGTGAGCTTCTACAGGAGGCTACAGGGGATCTACAGGAAATTCTACAGGAAGTTCTATAGGAACAAGCCAAAAGTGGTTTTTAGAGGGTTGATGGTGGAAAAACGATGGGAAAGTGGGAATGAAGGATGGATAAGGATGTAAAGGGGTCTAGGATCTGGTAGATGAAGCTTAGGAGTGATGAAGATGGTTGGATTTGTTCAAGGATGAAGGAAGCAATATTGCACAAAAATGTAGAAATTAGGGTGAGTTGGGAAAGTGTGGCGAATGAGGGAAAGAAATATTGAGTGAAGGATTGGAGTAGGTTGTATGATGGAGGTAGGATAGGCTGGAGTGTCGTACAGTTTTTCTGCACACTACTTTCGAAAACTGATCCAAGCAAAGACTAAAAAAATAGAGATTTATCTATTTTGACCTAATCTGACCTAAAAACCAAGCACATGATGAACAAAAGTTTATAGACAAGAAATCATACAAGAAAGCTATGGAAACTGAGGAAGAACAGATCTAAACATGAGAATACAACTGATATCAACTTTTCCAACTTAAAATCTAACACTAGCAATTGTATTGGAAGGCAAAAACATTGTTTTTGTGGTAGCAAGTGTGCCTTGGTCTCAGTTCCTGGTCCCAAGGAGGGAGAAATGAGATCAAGGACTGCTTGGTAGCCTTTTTGTGGATCTTTTCTATTATCAAACTATCAAATCAACCTGAATCATAAACAATTATCTTAATCATAAAAAACAACCTAAGTAACAAAGCAAGATTTAACCTATATAACAGAAAGTATCCTATGAATGCAGTAAAAACACATAAAAGTACACAAAGGAGGTGTTAGGCACTTGGGTTGGGCCCAAATCCAAGAGCTATGGCCTCCTAAGAAATCTCAGAGCTGGTGCAAAGTGGGATTCATCTTCATTGATCAAAAAATAATAGTTACATCGAAAAAAACTGTCTGCAAGAAGAACTCGAAAATGTGCTGATATAGGGCTACACTGAAGTGCGAAAACAGACTATCAATTGGGCTTAAAGCCTTCCTACTTATGCAAATGAGGACTCCCAACAGTCCTCCCTAACTTTAGGAGCTTGGCTACCTAAAACTACAGTTAATTAGCCACTTCACTAGACCTGCTCGGTTGCCCCTTGAAATCATCTTTGGTGGGCTGTTGCACTCTGAGATGATGGTGGAGAACTTGAGGAAGGGGTCATTTAGTGTAGGAGACACCCTTCCTATAAATCCTCAACCTTGTTTCTTCGTATTTGGCTGCCAATCTGCTCATAAATGTCTGATCTTGGTCCAAAAATGTCCAAAAAGCTGCAATAAGCACGTATTAGACTTTGTGGTCAAGTGACTATTCCCATTCACTCAGTTAACATAAGTATATTCAAAAGCATGCATAAAACTATGGAAAATGGTGGATTAAATGAAAATAATAGGCAAAATGAGCCCATATAGTTATCCATTTCTGGGGCTCATCAGAAAACAGAGCTAAGGAAAGGTGAAAGTGACGCTACACAGGAGTCATCAGATCAGACTGATCAATGGTCCAGATCTAATTAGCACATCACAATCGGTAGAGGCCAGTGAGAGATATTGGAGGCAGGCATATGAAAATTGTGACAGTGATTAGTGCAAGTCAACGAGGACTGTTGATCAAGCGCGTAGATCAACGGTCCAGATTTACTCGTAATATCACATCACTAAAAACACAAGGAGGACTAACTACGGCCTGAGGACTATGCAATATGTGATTGCGATATATCGCATCATGGAGATACGAAGGAGCGGGGCCGATACAAATGCGACTTGCGATAGCCAGACCCGACGGGTTTTATAAACGCAACTCTATAAGTTTTGAGTTCCGATATAAAGGGATTTGTCGGGCTTTCTTGTGTATTAGCACATTTCCGTATAAAAATTGAAATACAAAGGAAAATGACTCGAAGCGATAAAGCCAGACCCGTACGGAATTATAGACACAACCTTATATTATTTATGTTCTGTAATGAGCGAGATTTCGGGTGGGCCTCAGACGGTAATTGGTATTGGACGGGTTTCGCCCGATCCCATACACTGGCTGACATGTGGCTTGGTGAGGAGAGAGAAAAACTGCCTTTTTGGGCGGGTAGTTTTCGCACACCTAAGCAACCCGAAATAGATACCAACCGTTGGATCGGAGATCATGTAGATCAATGGTGGGCTTGTGATAGCGACCAAAGGTGGACCCGATAGGATTATAAGGTGGATTTAATATTATTTGAAGTCTGATAGAAAGTGTATTGTCAAATTTTTCAATGTTTTTTGTGTATTTCTCTGTGTAAACAGAGAATCAACTTTTTGGGGATTTCAACCACGCTAGTGGTCTTTTCCATTTAAAAACAGGTTGCCACCATACCTGAAGGCATTTTACGATGATTGTTTAGCACTAATAAGGGATTTGAATGGACAGAGGCCGAGAGCCAGAGAGCCCGAAAGGGGAGATGAACAAACAAGTGCCGATAGGCTTGAAAGCCACTCAATGTTAGAGACAGAGTGGGTAGTTGCTGAGACAGAGAGAAAGCAGAAGACAAAGAGCAAGAGGGAGAGTCTGTGTACTCTTGTAGACTTGATGATTTCAAGTAAATCCTTGTTGTTTTGTCACTGTTGTGTTGAGACTCAACTTGAGCTCACACTTGTAATAATCTGCCCTTGAAGACATAATAGAGAGCTCACCATTGAAAGCTGGACCTGGAGATGTAGCCAGGAAGGCTGGTGAACTCCTTGATTATTTGTTGTGTGGATGTGTGTCTGTTATGTTTTTCTAACTTCTCATTGTCTATATTATTCGAAATCTTTTCGATCTGTTGCACTAAGTAATATAGGCATTCCTACACATGAGTCTGTAAAACCTTAATATTGTTTTAAGATCTCATTTTCAGATCAAGATGATAGATTTACTATAAGTTATGACAGTAAATTTGAAGGCAGGTGAAAGGACAGATAAACAGGGTCAAAGAGTAGTAGGTTAAAGAGTAGCAGTGAAAGATTAAAGACAAAGATGATTCCATGTACAAAAATCAGCCAGCTTAAAAAGCTCAAATTCAACTACAACAGCTAGCACTACCACAATAAGAGGGACAACATGATGCAATTTTCCATCTGTCTCTATCTTCATGTTTGAAGATATTTTTATTTCCTTAATTAAATCTCAAACTGTTATGAGATATTTTGTAATATTTTTTGTATAAATACTTCCTATTTCGAAGTATTTGGTGTGGATTCAAAGACATTTTTGTAGACTTTTATCTCAAGTCAAAGTGATATTGTATTAAAACTGGATTGGCTTGCTGGATCATGGAATAAAGCTCAGACATTTTATAGGATTCTTGTGTAAAGCGAAAATCAAACAAGTATTTCTCCCATGTGTATTATTATCTTTCCTTATGTTTCTTAATAATCATATGTGTTTCTATGAAATCTGAATGGTAAACTAGAAATGATATTTCAGAACTTGCTTTAATGCACTCTGTCTTGAATGTTTACATTCTTAATGTTTTCTGCTAAACTATCTTAGTTAGGGAATTCTTAAATTCTCCCTTACTTCCGTAGTTTCTCCCTTTGATCTATAGCAAAGGATTCTTAATTTCCCTTTGCTCATGATCACCTGTTTTCTTTCATTCTGATCCTAGTTCAAGGATTCTTCATTGCCCTTTCACCCTGGTTAGAATCATCTCATCCATTAAACCTAAAGATTTCCCTTTTTCTTTGCTAGCTTTCTCTGTGAACACTCCCTTTAATGATTTGGTTTAGTTAAGCCATCCTTTTATTGACTCCATAGCCCAATGGCTTGAAGACCTAGTTCTATCCATCTGTTCCAAGAATTCCACCACCCAACCTTCAATCCAAAATCAAAATCCTTATGAACACCAAGAACTAGCCTAAAATCTAATGAAAACAAAGTTAAATCATAAAGAGAGAGCCCTCTCTGGACATAGGTTGGCTAGAAGTTGAGTCTAAAAGATTGGTTTGTGGTTACCTCAGATTATTCCTTCTTTTGATAACTTCTAGGGAAAACTTTTGAGTGATAACATAGTGGCGACCATACTGGGGAAAACAAACCCTCAGTATTAATAAACCTTTGAGAAATTTCAAATCTTTATTTCAAGCCACTTGAAGGTTTTATTAGAAGTTATTTATAAAATTTCACAAAAAAGAAATAATTAGAAAAAGCTTGAAATCTGGCTTCAAGAAGAACTCACTATACCAAGGCCAATCCTGATCCAAATCCTGCCCCGGTATTTGATAATCCCAACTTGATTTCGAGAATATCCAGAAGACAAGAAAGTTCAGTAAGACCAATACCTTTAATCAAAGTAGATTCCTATCCTAATGAGTGCTTGTTCCTAGAAGACCTCCCTTTTGACGAATCATTTGACCTTTCCCTATTTAGAACCAAGTCTAAAAATGCACTTAATGACATAGTTCTAGATCCATAGTTCATTGCAGATCTTGAAGTCCAAAAGGAAAACTTGTCAATTGATCAGTATATTCTAAATTCTCCTCAATCATCCCTTACTACTACCAAGATCCCTGAGCTTTCTGAAATAGTTTCAACTCCTTCTAGTTCGCCATTATTCCCTTCCACCTCTGAAGTTCATTCCTCACCTTTGCTTATACCTTCACTCCCCCACCAACCTATCATTACCCATCAAACACCTATTACTCCCAGTTCTCCATCAATTACTGTATCATCCCCTGGTACCCCAATTCCACTTCTTAGTCCTACCCAACTTAGAGCCATGGTAAATAGATATGCCCCTCTGGTGTTACCTGCTCCACTAGGTTCCATGCCACAAGAGTACCAGAACAAAATTGTCCAATTTGATGGCATAGGACCTTATACAACATAACATCATACAAACAAGATGATAGATTGTTTTGAATTACATGAAATTGATATTGGAGATGTCTAAATGAGACTTTTTGCTCAGACTCTAGCTGGAAATGTAAGAGCATGGTTTAGATCTTTACCCACTAATAGCATAGATAGTTTAGAAGTATTTTATCAGCAATTTTTAAATAGATGGGAAAAGAAAAAGGGTCCTCTGTAGATCCAAATATGAAAACATCAGGAGAGGACCAAATGAAACAGTCCAGGATTACTGTACTAGATTTAACAATATATACAATGCAATACCAGTCAATCTTAGACCCCAACCTGGCTTAGCTATGATAAAGTTTCCTGACAGGTTTGATATTGATGTGGAATTCCAACTTAGAGAGAGAAACCCTCCAACTCTAGAAGACATGCAGAGTGTCACAATTAGTGTAGAAGCTAATTTGCTAGCAAAAAGAGCTAGGATTAGGAATGAAAGGAGAGGACCCTTGAAAGATGAAGCCTCACCCTCTGACCTTAAAATAGATGCCCTAGCCAAAGAAATGGAAAAACTGATGGATAGGATAGAGAACATTGAAAGGAAGCCTCACTGGGATAATCAACAGGTAGCTCCAGTGAGAAATCCAAACTTTAGAAAGAATTAAAATCAAAATGCTGGAAAAAATGGGCATGATCAAAATATTATGCCTCTTTTTCAAGAAAGCTACACTGAAACATCCCATTCAGAAGACTCTGAACAAGACACAAATTAATTTGATGGGATTAGATGATGAGGAAACTGTCTTTTTGACTCAAGATGATCAGGAATTACATATGCTTTAGCAATTACAGACCCAATCCGTAGAATCATTCAATTACAAGCAAGGGTATGGTTCTGCTATCTTCAAAGTGCACAAACAGTACAACTTGAGGAGTAAAAAGAGCACTGATACTTCTGACCAAAACAAGAAATCAGTACCAAATCAACCTAAGAATATTAAAATAGTTCCAGTTACTAAAACTCTCCAAATCCTCTCTAGACCAAATCAAAACCCTTCTAGTCCCACCATTTTAGATATAACCATTGACCAACCCCCTAATGATCAACCTTCCACTTCAGTCCCCTCCAAGGAAACAGTGGAATAGTTTCCAAACATTATATTAGGAAATCCACTGAAAAAGACTTCAAATACAGAAAAATAAGAACAATCTACTCAAAACCCTGCCATGAAAATTCCAAGCCCTCAAACAAAGAAATCCCCTTTGCCTTTCAATTTGGGAGCAGAGGTGGCTAAACTAAAAATCTCGGTTCTCTTAATAGAGCTGATTAAAAATAAAACTTACATGTCTCAAATAAGCAAATCCTTAAACTTTGTTGAGAATGAAGACTCTGTTAACCTATTTTATGATCAGCCTGAGCTTATTTTCGGTCTTGATGTTAATGGAAAACCATTAGAAGGAGGGATACCAACCTTTTACATTAGACTTAACATTCATGATAAAATCTTACACAATGCAATGTTAGATTCTAGGACTTCACACAATTTAATGCCTAAATCCGTTATGGAAAAATTGAACTTGGATATCAGTAGGCCTTACAAGGACCTGTTTTCATTTGATTCAAGTCAAGTAAAGTGCCTAGGACTAATCAAGGAAATGTGTGTTTCCTTATTATAATACCCTACTAAGACCATTCTTATGGACATAGTTGTTGTTGATATACCACCTAAATATGGCATGCTATTGTCTATATCATGGGAGGCTAAACTCCAAGGATATTTGCAACTTGACATGTCATATGCCAAGATTTTAGTCTTTGGACATCCTAAAAAACTATAGAGAGGGACCCTGATGAAGTATGTAGTGAGTAGCTAGGATAGGCCTCAAAACTTTCCTATCTATTCCATGCATTTCGACATCGATTCTTTTATTTTGTACAATGCTGAACAAACACAAGAAGATACTTCAAACAACATTATTTCATAACCAAAAGAAATTGTAGTTACAGCTGAAAATTAAACTGTCCAAATTCAAGAATTTTCAGATGAAAAATATAATCAAAACACCTCAAACAATGAAAATTTTGTTCCCCCAGACATTAAGAATTATGAACATGAAATATTATGGTATCTTGAATTTGATGGGTCAGTGAACAAACTAGGTGCGAGAGCAGGTGTGTGGATATACAATTTACAGAATGATCACTCAGAGTGTAGGTTTTAACCTTGTACAGAAATTACTTGCATACGATAAGAAAATAAATAATGTGAGAGCAGAACACATAAAACACATATACACAGAGATTTTACCCTGGATCCCAAAACCGGGACTAATAGCTTGATTTTTCATTATGTTCATTTCAATGTTACAATACATATTTATACATGCCGAAGCATCAAATACCATGGACCTAAAACCATCGCGTCCAATATCATGGACCGAAAAACCATTGCGTCCAATACCATGGAATGAAAACCATTGCGTCCAAAAGACATGTGCGAAAATTATGCACAAAAGCATAGGTGGGTCTGCCCAACCTAACATAGGGTCCAAAACCAAAATTTTCCATGGTGCTGCCCCGGACCCCATAAAGTGGGGTTACGGGTGCCCTTCAAACCCCCTGTTAACTACGTGGAAAGAATATAACACAACCCAACATTCTCCCACTTGTTGTTTTCTTTCCACAGGGGGCCACAAGATAGCTTAGTCATTTTTCCAGCCCTGAAATGCCCATTATCTCTCTAAACCAAGAGAACTTCTCAGAGCTCACAGATTTTGTCAATGCATCTGCAATATTCTTCAAAGTGTCCACCTTTACCAGCAACACCTTTTTTTTTTTAGGTTTGTGGAAAAACCTGTGAACAGTTTTTCAAAAACTGTTCACAGGTTTTTCCACGAACATAAAAAAAATTCTACCAACCTGTATGGACTCTCTCTTTAACAGCAACACCTTTTTGTCTTCTATCATATCCATGACAAAGTGATACTGAACATCAATGTGCTTTGTCTTTGGATGATATGCAGGGTTCTTTGCCAAGAAAATTGCACTTTGGCTGTCACAGTCTATCCTTATAGCTTCCTGCACTAACCCCATACTTGAACACAATCTCTGCAACCAAACTGCTTCCTTGCTTGCATGAGTGACTGCCATGTAT
>APFE031376972.1:6830-17602 GCA_000404065.3 Pinus taeda
ACCCCCTACTACTTTTCTTACAAGGACCACTTTTCATAAATTTTCAAACTGGATCCATAAGCATAAAATGATCATCAAGTATAAGAGAATCACCCAGTCAACTATAGTAACCAGATCAACAATAATAAGACCAAACCCAAAACACAACAATGATAAACAAAGATTTTAAGAGAAGTAAGCACCCTGTTCAACTGCTAGCCTGCTTACGTAAGCACCCTGCTCAACTGCTTGCCTGCTTACAGTACTCACCCTGCTCAACTGCTTGCCTGCATACAAGTACGCACCCTGCTCAACTGGTAGCCTGCATACAAGTACGCACCCTGCTCAACTGCTAGCCTGCGTACCTCGCTCTGAGTCCATTGAACTGCCTGCGGTCATCCGCACCTAAAGCCCTTCTGTGCCTGCGTACCGGCGCACCTGAAACCCTTTTGTGCTTGCATACCAGGGCACCTGAAACCCTTCTGTGCCTGTGTACCAATGCACCTGAAATCCTTCTGTGCCTGTGTACCGACGCACCTAAAACCCTTCTATGCCTGCGTATGGCGCACCTAAAACGCTACGCTCCTGCGTATGTACGCACTTTTCTCTCACTGTACCTGCGTACCTTCGAGCATAGATGATTTCAAGACTTCAGAAAGAACCCAGAAAGTCAGATCTATAGATCTGAACATGTGCCGAAGATATCTTAGTCCATCATTAGATTCGCCTTATTTAGATCTAGACTAGATCTTGCCCTCATAAGATATTCAACCAAAAACATGCTTAAGCCAAATGATCTCCTTTGCTTTATATAGGCAAGCTCTTCCTCAAATCAAGGATCATGGGGCTCAATAATAATAATAAAATAATCAATACCACAGGCCAAAACCATGATAACACCATATCGTTGGCTAAATACCATGAGAAACCCCACGTGTGGGCGCTTAAGTGCCTTGAAGTGTGTGCACTGGGGGTACGCACCCAATGAATGGGTATCCTGCGGGTATGTACGCACTTTATATAAGACATGCCTGCGTGTACGCACCTTTTGAATGGTGTGCCTGCGTACTCCTTATTTTCTTCAATATTTGAGAGTTGTTTCATCAATGTTTGCTATTGACCTGTTGTATAGTGATCCATCACCTGTATGGGTTGCCATCAAGGACAACACTTTAACCATAAACCATCACCTGTATGGGTTGCCATCAAGGACAACACTTTAGCCATAATGCCAACAATCTCCCCCTTTGGACTTGATAGCAAAGCTTACTTGTGAACTGTCATCTGATTCCTTTTTGTTGTCCGGTAACCCATGCATTCTATTACATCTGATATATCTTCTGAATGTATACAAGTGAGATGATCTTCTATGAGAGGGTTGCCATCAAGTACAACACATGCATCATAATGCCAACACCTTCTAGGGAAAAAAACCCTAAACTAAACATAAGTTCTACTTTCAGATCATCCGCCTAATGAACGGCCCAGATTGACTAGAAATTACAATACTTTTAGAAGGCAATTTTACAGTTGTTTTTAGCTTCGGGGGCGCTGCCCCCGAAACCCCCCACCAGGGGGGGGCTCCCAAAGGTCGCAGCTGCCCCCCCCTGGACCCCCCCTGCAGCGAATATTTTACGGGCGGCGTTGCCACCCCCATTTTGAACTGGGGTCCACTGTGGCGGTACTTTTGAATATAGAAGATAATCAGGCTCCACACCCAACGATATTTCACCATTTCTTCCTCAAATTTCCAAAATGACTCAAAGCTTCTGCTACAAGCCGGTTTTATGGGAGATCAGGTCGCTACCTGTTTCTCACGGACGATGTGAGGGGATGTTTTCGATTTGTAGAAAATTTATCCGGATGAATGGAAAAATTTTCAAGAACATATCTATCGAACTGAAGAACAGGTCTTGCGAATACAAGAGAAAGATATTGAGGAGCAGATCTTGGAAACCCCAAAGCCAGAACTTCGTCAATGGACATCTTATCGTGGGAAAACCTTGACTAGGACAGTCAGAGGAATGATGTATTGTAGAAAGGCCTTGGAACTCCAATCCTTTCTGGATATGGCAAAAGATGAAGAAATTTTGGAAGGCTACAAGTCAGCGGTTGAATCGGCAATTGATGGAGAAAAAAGAGCCAACGATCATTTTGGGCGTCATTGCAGGGAATTGCTGACATGAAATTTACATATGTTGTCTCTTGCCAACTTTATGGTTCACAAAAGAGAAATGACAAGTCGCGTGCAGCTGCCATTTTAAACCTTATGGTTACATACCCATCTTTACATGTGGCCTACATTGATGAAAGAGAAGAGGGGAAGAATGAGAAATCTAAGGTCTATTATTCTGTCCTTATCAAAGTAGTTAATGGCGTTGACCAGATAATATACCAAATCAAGCTGCTTGGTAATCCTATTCTTGGTGAGGGGAAGCCAAAAAATCAGAACCATGCTATTATTTTCACTCATGGAGAAGCTCTTCAAACAATTGATATGAACCAGGACAACTATCTAGAAGAAGCATTCAAAATGCAAAACTGTGGTTGGAAGGAAAGAAATCACAAAATGATGTTGAAGATATTATCATACCCCAAAATAAACAGGCAGTGTGCTATTTAGAAGAATCATGGTGTATAGAAGCAAGGGCAGCATCAACAAAGCAAAGTACTGAAGGTTCAAAATTATTTAAATATTTCCCTACGAAAATGTGTACATGACTCTCACCTACTGAGTATGATCTTCTGAGTAACGATGATTGTACTTTGTTGAATCCTCCTATCAGTAGGATAAAATACTAGGATAAAGCTATCAAAACGTAGTTGAAAGAAATTTCTGAAGTGCATCATTGTGGAGTTGTTTCAAATATGTCCTCATTCATTGATCGTTTGCGATTCCTTGCAGAAGTTGGTATCTTCTGCAGTACTGTGGAGGATAAAGTCTTATTTCCAACCATTGATCAGAAAATTAGAAAATGTGTCTCCTTAATCAATGAGGGTGGAGTGGAGAAAACAAAAACTGAGAATTTCTGAAGCCTCATAGAAAAATACACATTCCTGGAGGAAACATAAATACATCTAAAGTTTATTGTAAGTTTTATACACAGGCTGACCTGATAATAAGGACAATTCAACAGAATTTTCTTGGTGAGGAGATTGAGGTGCTTCCTCTAGCATGTGAGCATTACAGTGTTGAAGAGGAACACACTCTTTTCTATCAAAGCCTACATATGATGCCATTGAAATTACTGGATTGTGTTTTACCATGGCTTGTTGCAATGCTGAGTGAAAAGGAATCAAAGGAAATGCTTCAAGACATGCGCCTAGCAGCTCCTATCGCTGACATGGGTCTAGCTACACTTTTCTCTGAATGGGCTTGCAAAGGATATATTAAAAATTACTCCAGAGATTTACAAAGAGAAGGTGATTGTAGACCTGTTTCCATAGATATAGATGAAAGGCCCCTAAAACGACCTCACTCTTGCAAAATAGAACATGAAAGTTTTATTTCTGACCAAAGTGCTCCAGTGAGCCCAATGATATGATGGAGTGGGTTTGGTGGTGTGTTCTTAAACAGTAGCTTAAGAAAGTCTTGGCATTTGTTCTAGGGCCTATGTCAGCTGCTATTTTATTGGTAAAGGCCACACTATTGCCAAGAGGGGTTTATCTTCCCTACTCTCTATCCTCATTAAAGTTGTTGGTGAACAAGAGATGCTAGTGCAGGTTACAGCATTCGTTTCTCTGATGTACGTGTGCATCTGCACATATTTTCCTCTTCTCAAACTTGGAATGTTCACTTTATATTCCTTGACACCTGGCCCTACATTTCATAACATCTGGCGAGCGAAGTTGTTAAATTTCTCCCTGTAGTAATAAAAAGGGCGAAGGAAGGTGAAAAGTAAAAAAACTAAATGTCTAAATATAAAACAAAGATATTTACAACAGAAGAATAGGATCCGATTTCCTATTTTCGACCTCAGATATGATCTAGAGCTACAGTTGTCGCCTTTTTTTATTGGTCATCAAAGAGTTTCAAGTGGAATAATGAAACGTTGTGATGTCTATAGAACAGATGGACGGTTCATTTCATATCCTCGGGATTTTAGTTGTAACATCTCTCCATTTGGATCGATTTGTTTTCTCATAATGGAGCTTATTTATTGCATAAAAAATCATTTGTAAAAGGAGAGAGTTCTAAAAGCTGGCGGAGGAGAAATACAGAGTTTTATTGTACAGTTATGACAGGGATTTAAATAAAAGATGCGGCTCTAACCCCTGAGATTCTTGTGGTATGAATTTAACATTTCTCTAAGTTTCATATGTAGTTTGTTGTGTTTCCATTTCATTTCATAATCGTTTCTAAATGAATACTTTTTAGTGAGAAAGGCAAAATTCAATTTATTTGCTCTGTCTTGAGGAAGTGTTCATATTTAATGTTTTCTTCTGTTTGACAAGGATTCATCTTCTATGCCCTTTTCAACCTCTCAAACAGTTCACCCACTCCACATTATTTCAAATTTGATGTTAAATTTCTTATTTATCTTGCCTCAGGAGATAATCTGTGTTTTTGATTATATTTCCTTGTTTCAAGCTATTCTTTGCCCCATGGAGCCCGAAAACCCAATCATTTATTAAAAACCTCATTTCATATCTCTTTACTAGCCTAAAATGAGTTCCCATTCTAGAGTCATCTCGCACCCTATTACTCATTTTATCAAGATTGATTGGAGAGAGCCCTCTCCTATCCTCATAGGGCTAGCTACGAGGCTGAGCTTGGTTTGATGTTGCCTTGAGTTTTGCCTTCCTCAACCTGAGGCAGATTCGAGCGCTAACATAGTGGCGACCATACTGGGCAAAGATGGTTTGTTGTTAATGTAACATTTGATTTGTAGATTGTATCGCCCCAGTACATGAAATCAAGTTGCAAATATGATTGTTGATGGTGGACAGTAGTTAGACACATATCAAGGCTGAAATCCTTCACCTGGTGACTTAGTTCACTGAAAAATCCAGAAATCAATGCTTCATGGCGACCTCACTGCTGATGGAACAGATTGCAAAAAGATATGCTCCCATGAGCCGAGATCACATCCCAGGTTTTCCAAATAAGATGCCCAAGGTGGATTGGCTTCAGAATTTGCCTATGTTCAGAAATGAGGAAGGTAATGACAGTGCTCTTCATCTGGTGAAATTTCACATTCATGTGCATAACTTTAAGATCAATTTTCCTGAAGACTGTTTGATGAAAATGTTTATGGCTACTCTGGAAGATGAAGCCTGATCCTGGTATGAAATTTTGCCATCTGCTTCCATTTATTGTTTAAGGGATTTTCATATCGTGTTCTTTGAAAAGTATAAAGAATCATATCCATCCTTGATTTTAGTTCAGAACTGTTGTAGCCATGTACATAATTTCATTGAAGATCTAGAGAATTTTTATGGTGATAATGATTTCATGGACGGAGAAATCATGGAGGCTCTGTATGAGAATCCATTTCAGCAATATGAAGAGAACCTAGAGGATATCCATCAAGATGATCAGGAAATTTTGCAGCAGAATCAAGATCAGCAGGTTGAAGATGGCCACATGGCTGAAAATGATGAAAGGGAGAATGTTATTTCAGATCTACCCACAGAAGAAGACAGCATGCCGAGAACTCAGGTTTCAATTGCAGATTTTGGTAATGACCAGTCAGATGTTTTAGATCTACATTCAGATTGTGATGACCAAGCATATCTTGTGCTGAAGCCCATCAAAGAGAACTTTGCTGTTGAAATCATCTGGAATGCAGAAGACACAGTAATGGATCCAAATGTTCTCAGTCATACTGTCAGTCCATCATTAGAACATAGTGTTCATGAAGAAGCAATCCAAACAGTTCATGAAAAACAAAATGAGATCTTTGTGCAAGTAAGTGATGAATCTCCTTTCAATAACTCAGTAATAAATGATAGTTTGAATGCCCTGTCATATGAAGATAATTACTGTTTAAGCAGAAGAAAAAAAAAGGCATTGTCTCCTTTGTCTGAAGATGACATAGATCTACTTTTGAGAGGTCTTGTTACAGCCCAAGCTACAACAGATTTGCAGTGCACGCATAGTCAGGAAATTGACTGTCTTGTAATCAGTTGTGTAGATCAGTGAACAGATAATTTTTTCTTTCACAAAGATGATAAGGCTGTCATGTTTGATAATCTTAAGGATTGTTTTTTGTTTAAGAATGACCTAGATCATGAAGTTGAGGAATATATGTCAGAATTTCTCATGGTCAAGGAACCTACAGCTAACACTCAGATGACAGATACCCCTCTGTGCATTTCTATCCCTCAGAGATCAGTTGTCCTTTCAGATCAGAATGGAGTGAATACTTGTATTTTTGCAGCTGGATCTCCAGATAAGCTAGTGCTTCAAGATTTTCAAGACCCCTTCATCGTTCTTATGCAAGCATTAGAAAGGATAAATATTGCTTGGTTCATTACCATAAGATTTGGTTTCAGTGGTTATTTTGAGTTGCCTACAGGTTCATTGTTCTGCCTGCTCGAGATAAGTGAGAGTAGAAATTTGGTATGTAACCATCTGCTGGATTGGTTACATTGGAAAGCTCATTACACATGATTGTACATATTTCATTAGTATGAAGGTGGTTTTCATCATGGTTTGAAATATTGATGGACTGCTACCCTTCAATAAGCTTTGTAAGTTCTTGTTTTAAGTTAAGTCAGTCATGAGTCAATTTCAGTCAAGTTTTAGTCAATAAATGAATTAAAAGTCTTGTGTTATCTGTTGAAATAATGACTCCATCACCCAATGGATGGAGGCACTGTCTTCTCTCCCAAAGATTTGCAGTTCTTGGCACCTCCAAGAAGCCACAACTGCCATCCCCATTGGAGCCAATGTTAGACTCCGTCTTGTCAGTCCGCTGCAGTCAAATAATCCAAAGTTCATTTCTTGTCATTCGCAGTCACTGATGTTACTGTGGTCCAGAAAAGAGTCATTTTAATTCTTGAGTCCAGGGTTTTGTCTCCAGAAGTGTGAAATAACGCTTGCAGGCCAGAGGGAGGTTCAGTAAGTTTCACTTCAAGATTCACATTATTAATAATGCTGAAGGACATTTCTTCTTCAAAACTCTGTTTTGAAGAAGAAATTATTAAGTTCGTTTAATATATGATTGATAAGATTTTACAGTTCTTCAGGTAGCCCTGCCCATCTTGCTAGGTTCAACAGCTCCTATCCCTACAAAGAATCAACAGAAAAGTCGTCATTTTAATCAAGTAGGACACTAAAAAGAGCAAACTTCGATGTTACCCATATGACATAAATTGAAACTATGAATGGCCTCCACAAACATGGAAAGACCCATCACTTGCAAATACAGAAATGGAAGGAGCATTTAGTGACAATGATCATGTGGTTCAGATCGGGGAAAGCAAATAAGGAGTATGAACTCAAAAATCATTGCGGAGACAAATGAATTTGGAGCAAAATCAGTGATTAGGGGTAAACTGGGCAAAAATTGTGCTTGAATTTGCCGGTGCGGCGCATAGGCTGAGTGGCGCAACGCACTGGGTGCGCGCAGCACATAGGGGCCTTTTCCGCAGTTCAAAATTGCATGGGCGCGGTGCACTGGGTTGTGTGCGCCACGCATAGAGCTTCCGAAGAAAATTTTCACCATTTCTTCCTCAAATTTCCGAAATGACTCAAAGTTTCTGCTACAAGCCGGTTTTATGGGAGATCAGGTCGCTACCTGTTTCTCACGGACGATGTGAGGGGATGTTTTCTATTTGCAGAAAATTTATCCGGATGAATGGAAAAATTTTCAAGAACATATCTATCGAACTGAAGAACATGTCTTGCGAATACAAGAGAAAGATATTGAGGAGCAGATCTTGGAAACCCCAGAGCCAGAACTTCGTCAATGGACATCTTATTATGGGCAAACCTTGACCAGGACAGTCAGAGGAATGATGTATTATAGAAAAGCCTTGGAACTCCAATCCTTTCCAGATATGGCAAAAGATGAAGAAATTTTGGAAGGCTACAAGTCAGCAGTTAAATTGGCATTGATGGAGAAAAAAGAGCCAGCGATCATTTTGGGTGTCATTGCAGGGAATTGCTGACATGAAATTTACATATGTTGTCTCCTGCCAACTTTATGGTTCACAAAAGAGAAATGACAAGTCGCGTGTAGCTGCCATTTTAAACCTTATGGTGACATACCCATCTTTACGTGTGGCCTACATTGATGAAAGAGAAGAGGGGGAGAATGAGAAATCTAAGGTTTATTATTCTATCCTTGTCAAAGTAGTTAATGGCATTGACCAGATAATATACCAAATCAAGCTGCCTAGTAATCCTATTATTGGTGAGGGGAAGCCAGAAAATCAGAACCATGCTATTATTTTCACTCGTGGAGAAGCTCTTCAAACAATTTATATGAACCAGGACAACTATCTAGAAGAAGCATTCAAAATGAAAAACTGTGGCTGGAAGGGAAGAAAGCACAAAATGATGTTGAAGATATTATCATACCCCAAAATAAACAGGCAGTGTGCTATTTAGAAGAATCATGGTGTATAGAAGCAGGGGCAGCATCAACAAAGCAAAGTACTGAAGGTTCAAAAATATTTAAATACTGCCCTACGAAAATGTGTACAAGACTCTCACCTACTGAGTATGATCTTCTAAATAACGATGATTGTACTTTTTTGAATCCTCCTATCAGTAGGATAAAATACTGGGATAAAGCTATCAAAACGGAGTTGAAAGAAATTGTTGAAGTGCATCATTGTGGAGTTGTTTCAAATATGTCCTCATTCATTGATCGTTTTCGATTCCTTGCAAAAGTTGGTATCTTTTGCAGTACTGTGGAGGATAAAGTCTTATTTCCAGCCATTGATCAGAAATTGGAAAACGTGTCTCCTTAATCAATGAGGGTGGAGCGGAGAAAACACAATTTGAGAATTTTAGAAGCCTCATAGAAAAAATACACATTCCTGAAGGAAACATAAATACGTTTGAAGTTTATTGTAAGTTTTATACATAGGCTGACCTGATAATAAGGACATTTCAACAGAATTTTCTTAGTGAGGAGATTGAGGTGCTTCCTCTAGCATGTGAGCATTACAGTGTTGAAGAGCAACGCACTCTTCTCTATCAAAGCCTACGTATGATGCCATTGAAATTACTGGAATGTGTTTTACCATGGCTTGTTGCAATGCTGAGTGAAAAGGAATCAAAGGAAATGCTTCAAGACATGTGCCTAGAAGCTCTTGTCGCTGACATGGGTCTAGCTACACTTTTCTCTGAATGGGCTTGCAAAGGATATATTAAAAATTACTCCAGAGATTTACAAAGAGAAGGTGATTGTAGACCTGTTTCCACAGATATAGATGAAAGGCCCCTAAAATGACCTCACTCTTCCAAAATAGAACATGAAAGTTTTATTTCTGACCAAAGTGCTCCAGTGAGCCCAATGATATGATGGAGTGGGTCTGGCGGTGTGTTCTTAAACAGTAGCTTAAGAAAGTCTTGGAATTTGTTCTAGGGCCTATGTCAGCTGCTATTTTATTGGCAAAGGCCACACTATTGCCAAGCGGGGTTGATCTTTCCTACTCTCTATCCTCATTAAAGCTGTTGGTGAACAAGAGATGCTAGTGCAGGTTACAGCATTCATTTCTCTGATGTACGTGTGCATCTGTACATATTTTCCTCTTCTCAAGCTTGGAATGTTCACTTTATATTCCTTGACACCTGGCCCTTCATTTCATAACATCTGGCAAGCGAAGTTGTTAAATATCTTCCATGTAGTAATAAAAAGGGCGAAGGAAGGTGAAAAGTCAAAAAACTAAATGTCTAAATATAAAACAAAGATATTTACAACAGAAGAATAGGATCCGATTTCCTATTTTTGACCTCAGATATGATCTGCAGCTACAGTTGTCACCTTTTTTGTTGCTCATCAAAGAGTTTCAAGTGGAATAATGAAATGTTGTTCTGTCTATAGAACAGATGGACGGTTCATTTCATATCCTCAGGATTTTAGTTGTAACAGCTCTCCATTTGGATAGATTTGTTTTCTCATAATGGAGCTTATTTATTGCATAAAAAATCATTTGTAAAGGGAGAGAGTTCTGAAAGCTGGTGGAGGAGAAATACAGAGTTTTATTGTACAGTTATGATAGGGATTTAAATAAAAGATGTAGCTCTGACCCCTGAGATTCTTTTGGTATGAACTTAACATTTGTCTAAGTCTCATATGTAGTTTGTTGTGTTTCCATTTCATTTCATAATCGTTTCTAAATGAATATTTTTAAGTGAGAAAGGCAGAATTCAATTTATTTGCTCTATCTTGAGGAAGTGTTCATATTTAATGTTTTCTTCTGTTTGACAAGGATTCATCTTCTATGCCCTTGTCAACCTCTCAAACAGTTCACCCACTCCACATTATTTCAAATTTGATGTTAAATTTCTTGCTTATCTTGCCTCAGGAGATAATATGTGTTTTTGATTATATTTCCCTGTTTCAAGCTATTCTTTGCCCCATGCAGCCTGAAAACCCAATCATTTATTAAAAACCTCATTTCATATCTCTTTACTAGCCTAAAATCAGTTCCCATTCTAGAGTCATCTCGCACCCTATTGCTCATTTTATCGAGATTGACTAGAGAGAGCCCTCTCCTGTCCTCGTAGGGCTAGCTGCGAGGCTGAGCTTGGTTTGATGTTGCCTTGAGTTTTTCCTTCCTCAGCCTGAGGCAGATTCGAGTACTAACACCCCCCACCCACTAATCGCCCC